>PVJX010009806.1:0-59572 GCA_004027295.1 Dolichotis patagonum
ACCTGTGTGGAAGCCTGAAGAACGCTCCTCAGAGAGCGAACCTGCCTCCCTCCTCATCAGGGCTGTCTTGTTACCTTGGACCGTCAGGGGCGATGCGCAACTAGTGATTTGAAACTCGATGTGCATTTTCCATGCAGAACTGTTTTGATTTAGCAGCAGAGATGTAGTAAGTGTAGCGGGAAGCTCTCTGAACTAGGAATCGGATTCAGAGTCAGGACACTGCGTTTCCTCTAAGTGAGGAATTCCCGGCCTCCTCAATGCTGACATTGATGACCAGGTAGTGATTTGGTGTGGGCAGCTGTCTTGTGCGTTCATTGTGTGATGTTTTTTTTTTTTTTTTTTAGAGACAGGCAGGGTCTTGCTGTGCAGTTCAGGCTGGCCTTGGGCTCACTTTGTAGCCCAGGCTGGTCTCGAACTTGCAAATGATTCTCCTCAGCCTCCCAAGTGCCGGGATGATAAGAGTGCACCACCACAGCTGGCCCCATCATGCGATGTTTAACAGCGCTCTTGGCTTGTCCCTGCCATGTGACAGAATCAGCTACTCTGTCCTGGCCATCAGAAATATCCCCAGGCATTGCCACATGTCCCTTGGAAGATAGCATTATCCCCGGATCACAGCTGCTGCTCTAAATGTGTGTTTCTAGACCTTAGTTGTATTATGCTTCTCCTTTCTGTCTGTCAGCAGTGCACTACTTATTTTAAAGGACATAATGTGTCTGTAGTGCACTGTATTATATGGGTATATATGCATGTAGTTAATAAAACATAGTTTCCTATCTTGAACCATTCTTCTAATATTTGGTTTATGGACTAGAAATTCCCGAAGTCATTCCCTGTTCTATTTATCCCTGGAGTTACCCCAGTATTCCATTTATTTCTGGACTAAAGCCTGCTCAGTCATAATCTACTTTTCTTTAAAATAGTTGTGGTACTAGATTTTCTAATACCGTGTTAAAGTCTATTTTCACGTGCGAGCTTATGAGTGAGTCTGGCCCGCGGTGCTGTTTCTCGGAATAGAGCCCCCCCCCATGATCCAGGCAGCTGCAGGCTACCTTAGGTGGTCTGCGGATAAACGCTTAGAGTGCGGTGTCAGTAATGCAGTTAGCCTGACTCATTCTGACAGCTGGTGCTGGTTTTCCATGTGTAATAATAGTAGGATAAATTTACCTTGTAGAATAACCAATTAATTGAAATAAACATTAAATGATACGTACCTAGGTGGTATCTAGAGATGTCAGAGGTCGCGAAGGTGGTATTAAATGAAGTCGGGACCACTGTAAAGGTGTGTGCATGTGTGCGTGGAGTTTGCATACATGTTAGGGACAGAACGGAAAGGGGAACCATGTTTATCTTCTCTCCTTTCTGGCTTGTTCTTTGGATTCTGTTTGCTTCCTTAATGTCCAGAAACTTCCCATATTGGGGTTATCGGCTTTTCAGAGGCTTGATGGAATTCATCTAAAAAGCCTTATGGATTTTTTTTTTTTTAGGTTTTCATGTTTAAAAATGAGCTTTCTGATCTCTCTGGAATTACTGGTTTGTGCAGTCCCCTTACCTGTCTTAGGAATGCTGCGTGCGGGGTAGCCCCGTCACACTGTCCCTGTCATTGCACTCGGGTTCTTTCCCCTCTGTCTCGGTCTCTCTTCTTCCCTCCACTCTACGAGAAGATGCATCTCCTCTATTTTGTCTCCTCCTTTGACCGTCTCCACTTTCTTTCATGGGGCTCACCACCCAATGATGCGCTGCACATGTTTTTATTTCTGTCACAACACCTGCGCTTCAGAGAACTCCTCAAAGGAAGGACTTCATCTTTCTTATCCCCTGTGGCAGTCCCCAGGATTGGCATGTAGAGGTCCCCAGTAAATACGTGGTGGGTGAAACAATACATGTGCCGTGTATTTTGCTAGAATTTATCTATTGGGTCTTTTCTTTTCTTTTTTGAATCAGGAGTTGAACTCAGGACCTCATGCTTGCCAGGCAGGCACCCTGCCACTGATCTGTCCCCTCTGGCCCTAGCTATGGGTTTGAGTCATCGATTTCTTGGTGTAAGTCTGTGCCAGTCTCTTAATCCTGAATTAGCAGTTGCATTTCTTTTCTCATTTAAAACTCTTTTGCGCTCTTTTGTGGTTTTTCCTCTAAAAGAATCTGACTAACCTGTAAGAATCTGACTGACATGAGATTTTTCTGCTTTCTTGATCTTTTCAGGTGGTCTTTTGGTTTGCTGGCGCACTCTGCTTTGTTTTCTTTTTCATCAGTTGCTGTTTCTTTCTTACACAAATTCTGCCATTTTTAAACATCTCCTGCATGCAGTGCCTGACCTGTGACTGTGGAAGGGGCGGCAGGAGCCAGGGCACCCTCAAAGCAGTCCATGGGAATTGAGAAGGTGTTCTCAGTTGACTTCGTATCTGTAGCGTATTTCTAATTCATAGTTTCACCAGAAATGTCTATTGTACGAGGGTGGGCAGGTGGCTGAGGCTGGGGGTGGCAGACAAACGTGGAAACAAAGGCACCTGCAAGCTGCCCACATTGGTTAAAAGATGACAAATAGAAACACTTAGTTAAAAAAAAAAAACACTCAGCATTGTGATTGTTATTGATCATTGAGAGAAACTAAATGTTCCAGGCAAGTATTTTTCAAATAAAATTGGTTGAGCCAGAGTCAAGGAAATTCAGTCTTTACCCTGAAGACCCTCATCACAGTGAGCTGCGGGAGGTCACATGTGTTTGTCACCTGAAACATTTGTCAGGGTCAGGGGAGTGAGGATCTCACTTCCTTTTTGGGAATATACAGAAGCTGAGACTAGAAAATCGTTCAATGCTGGTCTTGTTTCTGGCTTTGGAAAATTATGCAACAAACCTTTCTACTGAATGCTCGAGTGAGGCATAAATACTTGTGTTTCCAGAGCAGAAGACCCCATCCCCTCTGCCATGGAACCGGAAGGAAGCCTACATTGCCTGATGTCTTGATCTGTGGTAGGACTGGTGGGCTTCAGTTCTGAGATGCTTGCATTTTAAAAGAATATGTTAAAATAATTGAAAACAGCAGAAATGGTGCTCTCTTAATGCAGAACATGTGAGAAACTTAGGCCTGTAGTGCTAAAATGAGAATTGGTAGTTTTCTCCTTAAAAAAATACAAACCTTTTTTTTGTCAGTTTCTGCCATTGTACCACCACTTCCAGCTGTCTCTGAAATACTTTGCAACATTTGAGAGTTTCACCGCCAAGAAAACAGTTTTAAAAAATGTCAGTCATCTTTTATAACTTACACTTTTAAAAAGTTATTATATTTTAGGGTTTTCATAAAAGAGACAGATGAGAGGTGTGTTTCTGTCTTTCCTACCGGGTTACCTCTTACTACTTGAAAGTTCCGTGTTGTTAGCTTCGGCTTTGAAAAGAACAACCCTCTGAACACGGGTACAAGGGTGGTTTGATGACGCTGTCACATGCATCGATTTTTCCCTGGTCACCATCCTGCCGTACCTTTCATGTTTCACCGAGAGGAATCTTCGGTTTTAGAAGTGACCTACCCCCAGCAGTCAGGGCAGGAAAGGAGGGGCGCCCTCACTAGCTGGGGCCTTGCTTCCCTCCACCCCAGCCTGTGTTTGCCCTGGCTCTGTGGACCGAGACTGCGGTGGAGAAAGAGAAGGAGAAGGTGCAGGGAGGTGGGGCCGGGACACGGAGATGGGGGAACACGGCTGTCGTTTATTGGCCCAGCCCGGGCTAGTTATTCCCAAAGGTGTTCTGAGACAGCATGTGTATGGGTGTAGAAAAACACGGGCAATGGGTGGCATTTTAATTAACGCTTCGTTTATCCAAGTCCAGGAAATAAATGGAAGGATGAAATTAGTGGTGCTTCTTCTTTTTTAATTTTTTATAAAATCAGAAGTCAGTTACTCTCTGGTCTGTAAAGCCGTGTTTGGAATGTTGCTATTCAGTGAAGCCCGGAGTTCTCTGCTCTTTCCTCGTTTAGTGACAGCAGCGGGCACTTTCTGGGCGTTCGGCCTTCCTCCCGGCAGCGGGACTTGTGTCCCTCTGTTCCGAGGTGCAAGGCGCTGTGTGTGGACGCTGGAGACCAGCCAACTGCTGATACCTACCTTGTCTCAAAGTCATGGCGTGGAAGCTGAGCTCGGGGTTTTGTTTTTTGCCTGAAAGTTAATGTTCAGTGTGTTGGATTTAGTCAGAAAAGTTGAAAAAGTGCAGGAGTCAAGTCGAGTGCTTTCACGTGTGTCAACTCCTTTGATTTTTACCACTTGGAGTTCTAAGGGTACCATGATTCCTTCAGAAATTTTAATGATGACCAAAGGGTTTACATCATATCTTTTATCTTCTTTTTTTGTCCAAAGAGAGACATTTTTTGCAAATGCTTGAGGTTGGAACAAAGTAGCTGGTAGAATTCGAGGCTCAATGAAGTCCAAGACTGATTGATTATTCCATCTGCTTTCATGTGCTTACAGGAAAGAGCGAAAGGTAATGCTGTACCCAAGGGAGCTTCCTGTAACCCAGTTAGGTCTCTGGGAAAGGTCACAGGCCTTCATTCAGAATGACTAAGTAAAATGGAGTTAAAATAAATAAAATACAAAGGAAAAGAACTTTGCCGAAGAACCTGAGCCCCTTAAGGAGGGGCTGGAGTTTTGGTTAACATTAGTGTAGTGGATATTGAGTCCTTTTTTCCAATTCATTTTCCTCCCTTTTAGAGAATTCATGCATTTTAGTATGCTGTAGAGTCCCAAGAAGGAGAAGCAAACTCTAGTATTTAATTTAATGTGAAAATTTACAGAGCGAAGAATCTTAAGTCAGCCTTGGAGAAGATGAACAGTGATGATAAAATGTATCTGCAGCTGATGCATTTGTGGCTTCTAACAACGCTAGCATCATTTTTCAGAATAAGCCCCATCTGTCTGCATAGCTTGCTTCTTTAGGTCTCTCAAGCAGACCTCTCACTCTGAGACACTGGATAAAAAGGGCAGGATTTACATATATAACATAAATTATTTACATTATCAAGATGTGTTTAATTCAGCATCAACTACAAAAGTTTAAGAAAATCCAGTGCTGCCAAAGGTCCAGTAGACTAATGATACTTGTATTCTGCAGTTGGAATGAATTTAGTTTTTCTTTTAAAACAATTTGTCAGTATATCATAAATATTTTGAATGTACATGACCTCTTAATTGACACTTCTGCTTTTTACACTGTAATAATGAGAGTACATTCCAATCTTTTATTTATAGAATGTTCATCTTAAAATTCATAATGTGCAATATAACAACCATTTGTTAAATTTCTATCATCTTGTCTTGAAATCCTGTGTTGCTACTGTTTTGGTTTTTTTTTTGTTTCTTTTGTTGTTTTTTGTTTTTTTTCTGTGTTTTTTATTTCTCTTTAAAAAGTGAATAGAAAGAGAATCTTTGAGCTGTTTCCAATATATGGGAATGGGTAGGCAGATTATAATACAGTTATGCAATAAAATATTTGCATAGCTTTTAAAAATGACATGTGCTGAAAGTGAAAAAAACATGTTTGAAGTGAAGTGAAAAAGGAAAACAGAAACAAAGACCTTGACCACCTTGAATTGTTAGGAGTGGCAGTAGCTCTTGAAGCGCCAAGTTACTTTTATCTTCCTGGTGAGTTGATGCGTTTTTTATCTTCTGACAGTGGCCTGGTGACTCATTTAATCAGCATTCATTCCTTTCCCAGCTCCTGCAACAAGGATTGAGCCGAGTCCTGCGGTACAAAGGCCAACAGCTAATAGCGGTAGACTTGGACTACCAATGTGATATTTACTCATAAGTGTTTACTAGGAAGCCATAGCGGTCTAGTCAAATACCACAGCCTGGATTTCTTTCCTGTCTGAGAGCCTGTGTTTGCTTTAGGGATCAAGGTGGTACGAATCAAAGTTCAGCAGAAAAGGCAGGAGATAAAATTACCTTAGGAAACCTTAAGTGGATCCCTTGGGCTGCACAGTTTCGGCCTGCATACTTGAGGGGAAGCTATGGATTCTAGAACGGGGGTTGGGAAGTCAACTTTGACACCCTTTCAGATCTGTTCCCCACATCTGTCCCTCCTGTGGGCTCCTCCTGACAAGGTTGGCTTGTCTTAGTCTTTGCTGTTAATTGGGGCTGGGTCTGTCATCCCCGCTAAACAGAATTCCTCAAAGCCAGATACTAAGGCTGACTCATCTTTTATTCCTCTTCTGCCTGGTTTTCAATAGTGTCTGGCAAGTAGTGGGTATTTAATAAATGTTTGGAAAAATGAATTGCTGGTATATTTGTTCATTAACTGCTATGGTATTGAATAGATGTTTTTTAAAAAAGGGTTAAAATTCAAGAAGCTTGCAAAAATCATTGTCTTCCTAAGGTTATCCCTCTTCTGGGGTGATATTTTAGAAGAATATTTATTTCTTTTTCACAAGCCGGTGAGGTTCATAGTATTCCTTACCTGCTACCTCACTGGGCCTTAACAACTTGAGACTCATTATAAAGCCACATAAGCTCCGTGGAAGGAAAGTGCTATGCCTATCTGAATTGGAAATTTGGTTATTTTTAACTCCAGTGGGAGTTCAGTGGCAAATGAGGAGTGAAAAAGGGCTTAAGATTTAGTTGAAAACATGCTATAAAAAGAATATGAGCTATATGTGTGATGATTATAAAAAGCTTGAAATTGGTCACCCCGATAGGGTGTAAACATGAGAATTACTATGTGTGCAAGTGTGCATATGTGAATGTAGCATTGTGTACACAGGTATACACATAGGCAGGTGTTGCGTGGTATCTATGGGGAGTGGTCCCGGGGAACCCTGGGTACAAAAATCTGCAGTTGCTCAAGTCCTTTATATAAATAGTGTATTATTTGCATGTAATGTACATACTTTCCAATATACTTTAAATCCTCTTCTGATTACTTGCAAGACTCAATCCATATAAATGCCGTGTCAGTAGCTACACTGTACTGTTTAGGGAATCATGGCGAGAAAAAGAAATCTGTCGTGTTCAGTACAGGTGCATTTTAAAGAACTACTTTCTGTCAGGTGTTGGTCGAATCCATGGCTTTGGAGGTAGTGGATACAACGGTCGCCTGTATTCACTGGACAAGGTTTACCAATGCATCTCGTTTCAGAACCACTGCGGTAATGATTCATAAACTGTCATCAAAAATCAGCACAGCTGGGGACAGTAGCATGTGCTGTCATTCTGGGTACTGGGGAAGCTGAGGCAGGAAGGGGTGAGTGTAATACAGCCTGGGCAACATAGTGAGACCCTGTCTCAAAAAAGCCCTAGACAATAACATGATGGCAAAATATCCACACATATTCTCTGAGGCTTACATTTCACATACGGTACCACACACTGAGGTGTCTCTGGGACTACTGCAGGCCCAGGTTTTATATTTTTTAGTGATGCAGGGCACACACACACACACGTGCATGTGCACACTCTCATATGCAAGCCTGTGCTCCCAAACTGTCAGCCAGTGCTTTGAAGCAGTGCTTTAGTATTGATGACTTCAGACTCTGTGGTCCTTGAAAACTCACGCACTGCCAGGCATGGGGTGGGAAGCAGGGCGTTGTATAATCAGACTTCCTTGTACTATAAACAAAAAGCCCGGTGCTGGAAGGTGAAGTGTACCCTGTCCTGCTCTGAAAAAGCAGCACTGCAGCCTGTAGAACAAAGCCCAGAGCCAAGCTTTAGCCCTTGCAATGAGTTCTCACTGTCCCCTGTGCCCAGTGTCATACGCAGCCCCTCCCCCCCCGTGCTGTTGTCCCACCCCTGGGACCCTGCCTCTGGGTCCTGCAGAGGGTGCCAGCTGCCACACACACGGTGCCAAGACTCTTCGTGTGTTGTCTCGCGAAATCATGACAGTGACCGGAGGAAAGTTGGCATCATTCTCACGGGGCACATGGCCGTGTCCAGGCCGGAACTGCAGGGTGATCCAGGCTCTGTGGCCTGCTGCCTTCCCCAGGTGAGCAAATCCTACCTGTTCCCCAGCTCGTGTGCAAGTTCTTCCCCAAATCTTTGCTATGCGTGGTCTGTCTCTAGCTCTCTGACTTCTCACTCTCCTGAGAAGCATTCTTCACCTTCCACAGTGTGTTATTGTTAGAGTTTTGTTTTGGCACTGAGAATTGAATCCACACATCTCTGAGCCACACCCCCAGCCCCCTTTTAAATGTCTACTATGAGACAGGGTCTCGGTAAGTCACTGTGTTACCCACACTAGGCTTAAACTTGTGATGCTCCTGCCTCAGCCTCCCAGAGTGCTAGGATCACAGACAGAGTCACTGTACCTTGCAGTGTTATAATATTTTTACACGATGGTCTCATCTTTTCCCCCTAGCTCACAAGCTGAATATGAAGAATGACGTGTGTGTATTCTGCCCATTTTTACTGATTGCCTGCAGGGTGCCTGGTATCATGCTGCGTCTTTCTGTGCGGTCATTACCTCTGTAGTACTCCCAGAATTGCTGGCTGGAAGGAAGCACCTGCTTTATGCAGACGGGCAGAGTGGGTGAGCTCACAGAGCAGGTCAAAGCTGCGACCAGGGACCCGAGTGGCTGCACCCTCGTCTGGAGCTGTCTCTGCCCGGTGCAGGAGCCTTGCGGAGCCCAGGGCTCTGAGCTGGGAGCGGTCCTGGGGAGTCGCGGTCGTCATGAACGTTGGGATTTCCTGTCTGCAGCTGACCTCTTGGGCTTCCTGGAGCAGGGGAGCTCCACTCCCCGGAGCTCAGGCCACATGCCTTGCTGTGCGCTCTGCTGTGGACATCGGCAGCGCTGTGTTCTTTTCTGTGATGGCCTGGAGGAGCCAGGAGTCCTTCTCTGGCTGTGTGCGACCTCCCTGCTCCCAGCGCCTGCCTCCAATTCAGTACCAGCGTCTGCAAGCGGTACCTCTAAAGGCCCCTGGAGTGTGTACCGTCCTTCCAGAGAGCTGTGGATGTCAAGTGGCCTTTAGGTCTCTTTCTTTCCAACTTGTGGTGGCTAGAATGCTGTTTCCCGTGTGGAAATCTGATCCCACGCCCTGCGCTGGCCATTCCCCACTTTTTACTCCCTCCTGCCCGTCGCCTTGTCAGCCTGGGGTACTTACCACCTCTTGACTTGGGCTCCAGTACCCCGTCTCTCTCGGAGACACAGTGCTGTTTCCCTGTGTAAGTCCTGCTCTCGGTTGCAGGCAGGGTGAGTGGCAGTGGATCCGCTCACAGGGGTGTCTGTCCTCTCTGAGACCACGGGCAGCTGTGTGTGCAGTCCGTGTCCGGTATGTGCCCGCCAATGTCACTCGGGCCGTGCTTCCTTGGGCAGCCTGTGCCCAGTGTGGGAGGCCTCTGCCTCCGCCCCTCACTCAGAGCGCTGGCGCTGACGCTCGAAGGACTCTGACCATTTTTCACCCTCCGCTCGCCCCAGATTTGCTTCTGGAAAAGCACTCACACGTCCCTCCTCTCTAGCTTAGATGATGGCCGGTTAGGACCCTGCAGACAAGACAGATGTCGTTTTCATAGCTTGGTACAGTTTTTCACTTTTTATTGCTTTCTAGTGAATCAGCCTGCTGATTCTATTTTCGAGCTTTTGAGTTTACTGTGAAGATGATATCATGTTGCTTTTTCCCCCCTAACACATACACTTTAAAAAACGAGAAATGGACAATACTACCCCACATCCCCGTTTTACTCTTTGGAAAACACTGGGGTTGAGAAACTGGATTATTTAAAAAAAAAAAAAAGGGTTCCAGTATTGCCTACTCGGATGTGTCTGAATTTCTGGGTGCTGTACGTCATCTGGATCTGATCTGATTAGAAACTTTCAGACACATTATTCTGAAACACCTTCAGGTAGTTTAGTCAGCCACCCGTGTTACAGCAAGGATTTTATCTTTTTTTTTTTAAGTCAGAAGATGAGTTACATCTTTCCTTTCTAGCCTTTGAAAAGCCTTTGTTTTTGTTTTGTTTTGTTCAGCATAGGCTTTTTTAAAAATGCAGTTTGCTTTGGAGTAGCAGTTTGTTTACTGACTTCAAAGGTGTGGCCGCAGGATGGAAGCTGAGGGCGCAGGAACAGGGCTGACGGCACTCACTGCTACTCACTCGAGTGGGGGTCTTTCGTTGTCTTAAACTTTTGGGTTTCGTGGACTCGGTTGTGCACCTGACATCTCACATTTCCAAAAAGTAACTTGGCACGCTGGCCTCACACCTTGGAAAGGAAGATGAGCTTTATCTGGTCCCCCTCCTGCTCGCTCTCAGTCCAGTTCTCTGCCTCTGACCAGGCGGCTGAGCAGTTGCAGCGTGGTGAGGTAGGCTGTTTCTTCAGGGCCTCTGTCATCTTCTTTTCCTGTTAGTTTTCCCTCACTGCTCTAGGGCTGGGCTCCCTGCTGGGTGCTGGGTGCTGGGTGCTGGGGCTTTTCCCTGAGGGGTGCCATGTCGCGGTAACTGACCGGAGTCCAGCATCCCAGGAAGGCAGGGAAGGTGGTGCAGCCTGTGTGACGCCTGTCACACAGAGAGACACCCACATCTGTTGATCGCGGTGTTCCCTTGGTCTCCAGAACTTTCTGTCAGGATTTACAAGTTTGGGGTTTCAGAGTGTCCCTCTCTTCTTCATTTTATGACATTTTCGACTGTCAGTATTTCTTAAGAGATTATTTTTGTGTCGCCTATGAAGTGGTGGTGTATCCTCCTTGGACATCAGCATTTTTATTTTAGACTTGAAATCCTAAATTTTCACTCTGATGTGGACACATAAACCACCACTTTGAGAAGAATCTTCACACGATTGTCTTGATGCGGTTAGTATTATAGCCAAGGGAACTACAGAAGGGCGGACCCAGGATCACAGTATGTTTATCTCCTATGGTTATTACCTTTACTTCAGGGCAGTCATTGAATTTGTTTGCTGTTTTTTAACTTGCCTCTAGCTGTAGGTGCCCATGGCTTCAGGTGTCCTTAGGTAAAGTCTCACCAAGGTGGGTCCGGCCCAGAGGCAGGAGGAGTGCTCTGTCCTTGGTCTGCCTTGGGTTGGGCGTGCGGAGGGAGGCGGTGCTGTCCCCCCTTGCTTTCCCGGAGTGGCTGGCCTGTGGAGCGCTTGGGCACTGACATTTGCCGTTGCCTCTTAGGTGCAAACCTGCCCAAGGGCCGCGGCTCCAGGTTTTCCTCAGTGTGTTCTGCTTGGCTCTGGTTCTCTCCTCCTAGTCTTCTCGTGGCTGGTTCCCAGGTGTCACAGTGGAAGTGTCCTCCAGTAAACAGCAGGAAGCAGGGTCCATGTGTTCCTCCTTTGACCCTTCCCTGTGCCTCGCCCAGGTCTCTGCCCTGCCCTCGAGATGCCTGTGAGGGAAGCATGGGAACAGGCTCTGGGCTGCTCCTTGTCACCCCAGGGCTGTCTCTCCTTGGAAGTTGTCAGGTTAGTGGTTTGAAGAGCAGGACTGGAGCGTGTTAACTTCACTGAACGGTCGGTCGTGACCGGGTGGGTTCCCTGGATCTTTTTCAGGTCACTCATCAGTCCCTGGTGAATTTAGCTGTGTTCCTCTAGCTCACCACTGAATGATCACAGCATCTTTGAGAAGAGATGGCTATGGGGGTTTAGAAGGAAAGCAGCACTTTGGTGTGGAGAATGATAGCTTTGCTGCACTAGGGTGGTTATCTCTCCCACTTTCAGTCCTTGAAAAACCTTCTGGCAGTGTCTGGCATAACATAAATCAAAGCACCCAGTTCAGAGCCTCGCTCTGTCTCCTGGAGGTCAGGGCAAGCCGATGGCGGGCTCTCGCTGCACCTTTAAATCCCACGCTTGGAGGTCACCTCCCTGCCTAAGTAGACCTTTTAAAAAAAGGAATTTAAGATTACAGGAATAAAAGATTACAGGAAGAAAAGGCATTCATATACCTCTAAAAAAGAATTTAATATTATAGGAGTAAAAGATGAGTCCAGTCTTCTGATTTTATTTTAGTTAATATGTTTAGTTTTTAGTATAAAGTAGTTTGGGTACTAAAGTAATATTTTACCCTTCATGTGCTAACTTCTGTACTATGCATTTTTAAGTATTGAATTTTTAAATGAGCACTGAGTTTTGTGCTATACCAGAGTATCACCTTCTTTAACTCCTGTAGTTTTCTTCTCTCTAAGGTTTGGTGCTGTTTTGGCCTTAGCAGTCATGGTCATGGTAGAAAATAGAACAATCTAGAAAAGTAAAGAGAAAAATCATTAGGAATACAGTCATTTAGAGATAATGTTTTGGAGAAGTGAGGGTTTGATGGATATGTGGAGAGGGAGGAGCAGGAGGAGGAGGAGGAAGAAGAGGAAGAAGAGGAGGGAGGAAGAGGAAGAGGAGAAGGGTAGACAAGAGAAGAGGGAGGGGAGACAGAGGGAATTCTTCATGACAGTTAACATCGTATTGTCTATGTGATTTTAAAATGTACTTTGTATTATTTTAACACAGCACAGTGGAATGAACATTTCCCTGTGTTGTTACGTATTTTCATATTTTCCTGTGACATCATTTTAATAATGTCCTTGCTCTCTTGTCAGGGAAACTAAAGCTCATTGCTATTCCGTCAGTCAATTCACAAAGTAAAAAAGAAATAAAATCACTACTCTGTGTCTGTGCTTTGTTTTCCAGTTTTGGTTTCCTTGAAGAGAAGTATTTACATGTGGTTGGAAATATTTGTAAGCATTATAATCTAACATGCTTTAACGCAGCCTTTTCTTTATTGTAAAAGCAGAAATGAGGATTTTATTGTTTTGAATATAAGGAGGGTTTTATCCTGGTTTTTTTGGTCATTTTTGAGACATGGTGTCACAGTGCAGTTTAGGCTGGCCTTGAGATCACTTTGTAGCCTAGGCTGGTCTTGCAATATCCTCCTGCCTCAGCCTCCTCTATGTGCCACCATGCCTGGCCCTGGTTTTTTTTTTTTTTTTTTTTAATGTGTGTTAGAGGAACAGGGTTGTAAGAGGCACCTTGGAGAATACTCGAGCAGATTTATGTGCATGTGGAACTGTGGCTCAGTGTGACAGTGACAGTTTCTTGAATATTCCTGGTACTGGGACATGCACATACAGTGTCCCGCAGGAAGTGTTGTGAATGGGGTTTGGTCTTCACAGCTGTCTCAGTGGTTGATTTGTAGTTCTAGGGCCACACCTTCTTGTGACTTCCTGTTCCTCCAGGCAAAGGGCAGCCTGTTAGGTGAAGAAAAACAATGTCCTGACAGCTCAGGACTCCTGAGAAGGAGGGGTGTGCACTGGGACAGATGTCACTGAACCCTTGAGAGCCCTGCCTCTTACCTGGACGGATCTGATATGTTGCTGTTTCTGTCTTGTGACAGTATCACAGTGTTTGAGCCATGTGTTGATGTCACAATTATAGTTTCGAGATGATTGCATTCCTGCAGTCTTTGGCTTGTGTCTTGGAAGACCACAAGTGTGAGTGGGCTGGGGTGCACTAAGCGGGTAGCTGGACACCCCTTCTGCAAGCGCTGTGCCCTCGTGGGCTTCCTGCTGTCCTGGAGGGTGGGGTGCTGGTGACATTGGGCTCAGGTCCTGCCATCGTATATGGGAACATTACTGAGGGAGGTCTGGAGAGAGTTAAATTTCATGAGCTGGCCTGGGTGTTATCACCCAGAGATTGATGATGTGGCAGTAATCAGCCATCTTTTATAGCACTGTTTCGGCAAAAAGAGCGGTTTACGCCAAGGCTTACTTGAGGGTAACATTAGGCCTGCCTTCCTGATGGCAGTGAGTGGAGCCGCTCACGTTTCCCTGCGCTGGTATTTGAGTCATGTGAGGAGGTGCCGGCACTGAGTGCATTCGTCCTTGTTGAGCGGTTCCCTGGGACTGGGTCCTGGTCTTTGATACCACATTGCAGTGTCCTTCTGTTTATTAACCTGCTGTGAGGATCGGGCTGGGTTTGTAGTTCTGCCTTGGGGTGTTTCAGCTCATGTGTCTTCTCCCCATTTCTGCCCCCGCCCAGGGAAGGCTGCTACCCACACTGTGAGCCTCAGGGTGCTCAGAGATGCCATGTGTCCCGCTTTCCTGCCGGGAACCCTCGTGTGTAGAATGCTGGCGGAACGCACGGCTTGAGTGTTTTCCAGAATCCTGGTTTTTCTTTGAGCCTGAGGGCTTTCATCTGCTGCCTCTGACCCTGTGAAGCTTGGCCACGCATGCTCCAGACAGCGAGAAGCCCTGGCTGCTGGTCCCTGGGGCCAGCTGCGAGTGGGTGGCAGGCAGCTCGAGGGGAGTGCTGGGCAAGGCCAGCCGTCAGCCTGGCACGGTAGTGCGGGTTTTCCACGGGACAGCACCACCGGGCTCCCAGGTTCTCACTGCCTGCGCTGTCTGGCGCTCTGTCTAGCTGTCTGTCTGTCTGATCTAAGGAGGAGGCTGTAGGACCTGAGGTCCAGGGGAGAATTTGCCCCACACAGAGGTGAACTATTGCAGGGTTCTCAGAACTGCTTTCTAGTGCCAGAATGGAATGGACAGTGTCCCTGGACCCCTTGCCGAGCCCACAGGGACTGAGCGTGTCCATGTGACGTAGGTGGGAGTTGTAGGCACTGACCTCGGTGATGGTAAGAAGGAGGAATCATGTGGCCGATGCGGGAGAGCTGGTTCTGAAGAGATCTAGAACCTGTCTCCTTGTGTTTTGAGAATTTCGCCTTTTTGTTCCTCTTCTAGATCTCTTGACTTGGTCTTTCAATTTCTACTTATCTTTCTCACTTCCACTTTTGATCACTTTTTTTCTCCTTAAAATTGATTGTTTGTTTTATAATTAGTTTTTGAGATGATGGCTTTTGTGAGCAGTCATCTCTTATTTTCCTTATGGTCATTTCTGTCCACTTCCTGCCCATTTGCTGACCCAGACACCTTCCTTAGCTTTCCCCTTAAATGTTGATGTTTACCATGTTGGTCTGAAGTGTCCCCCAAAATTCCTGTTGAAACTCAGTGCCAGTGTGGTAGTGTGGAGTGGTGGGAGATGGTGTCCTCATGAATGCGTTCCTGTCATCCAAAAAGCCTGGAGGGAACTGGGAAGGGCTTGCGGGCTCTTTTTCTCTTTCCTTCCCTGTTATGGCTTAGGTCTGGGTGTCCCCCAAGAGCCTCATGTGTGCTAGGTGGGGTTTATGGGAGGCGAACACCACGACATGAATAGCTTTTCTCCATCAGACTCTGTCACCGTCTGCCTTGGAACTGGCCAGTTCTGTACTAAAAATGTGACCTAAAAGAAATCTCGCTCCTTGTGTAAGTTGCAGGTGTCAGGTATTGTGTCTTGGGAACAAGAAAAGTGACAAAGGTATTTCCCCTGCTGCAGCGCAAGACACAGCCAGGCGCCAGCTTGAAAGCGGGGCGATGGGACCGTCTGCAGATTGCAGCTGTGCCAACACTTTGACCACAGGCTTTCAGCTCTGGAACTGGGGGAAATACATTCCTGCTCTTTAGGAACTGTGTAGTGTCAAGGACTTTGTGTTTTAGCCAAACCAATGGAGTAAGACGGTGTTTTCCCTTCTGTCCTTGGGCTGGTCCTGTCTTCTTCCTATTGACAGCTCTCTCATCCTTCTCCATCTCCGTTTCTGTAGCCCACGCTTTTCTGGAGACTTTTACTCTGGTATTTCAGATATACTCAGCATAGCCCAAATGGAACTTAGCATCTCTGACATTTTCTCTGGTCCCAGACCTCTTTCTCTTGTGGTCCTGCTCTTCAGAAAATGGGAGTTGTTCTGGACTCTTCCTTTTCCTCTCAGTAACCCAACTTTACGACTCCTCAAGACCTGTGGGCTCTTCCTCTTTAAATGCCACTGAGGAAGCAGCTGTCTTTGGAGGTTCCAGAGAGAGGCCTTTGAGCAAAAGGAGTGAGGGATGGACAAGCCTCCTCTTCTCCCTATATTTTATTACCCCCACCCCCGGGCAGATGCAGCGCTCACAAAATCTCTGTGTTGTCTTGTACCGGCTGAGGATATTCCTAAAGTAAGGACCCTGGCCTCTGCTGAGTCTCTTAGTTAAATTTCTAAACTTCTCAAGTTGACACAATGTATTAACGCATGGAGCACGTTTCTGGACTTCTCACTCTGCTTTTGTTCTTTGCCGAGGTCACTGCTGTTCTTCTGCAGCTGTGCAAGCCCCGCATACGCTTTCACGCTTAACGCTCTGCTGGCGCTGCCTTGGAAGCTCTTGAAAGCACGTCCAGAGCCCTTTTGGCCTTTTATGCTTCATTAGTGCCCCAGGTTGGCGTGTTGCCACGCACTTCCCCGTCCCCTAAGCATGCCCACGCGTGCATAGACTGATGCACACATGCACACGCATGTTTGAACACATGCACACTCTCACTCCATCACTTTCCCTTGCAGGTGAACTCCTCACAGCTCCCCACGTGTCGCACACTCGCTTATTCCTTTGCTTTTGTTTGTCGACTTGGGTTTCGCCGCACGTTGCCTCTGCTGGTGGCTCTTCTGCTTCTCCACCTGGCTGTCTCCTTGCGGCCCACTTTGAGTTCTCGGGGGTGGCTCTGTCTCTTCTGGGGGGAAAGGAGCGAAGGTTCTGAACATGAAGTGCCCCTGTTTTCTGCGTGAGTCTGTATTTCCACCACCTTGGGATATGTTAGTCCAGAACCCATGTGAGTTTGTACTGAGAGAGACCTTGCTTAACTGTTGTAACTAGTGTTCTCACAACCGTTGCCCATCTCAGGGTCTGTCTACAGCCGTGTAGACTTTTTCATGCAAGTGGTCAAACAACGTTGATCTCTGCTGTTCGTTCTATAAGGGAAGATTTACATAATCATTGACACAAATAATAGCTGCTTGCGTTGCACGCTTGCTGGCACAGAGTGATTTCAGGCGTACAGTGTTTAAAAGACACTTCACACCCATGATCTCATTTGATTCCCACAACTCCTAGTGTTAGAAGCTGATGCCTTCATTCTACAAATGACTTGCTGTTGAAAGCCCTCACGTGCCTGTGAGCACACATACGTGGATATTTACCAGTATCTATTTATATGTATTTATATGCATGCTTGCACATTGATTCTTTCTGCTTCCCACGTGTAATCATTTAAAGCAGAAGAAAAATAGCCTTGCTGTTCACGTATCCAAATGATCACAAGATCAGTGAAAACTATTCATATGATTTAGAGTTAGATGCTCAGCAGGAGGCAGAGAGAGAAGGGACAGGCTGGGGATGAGAACGCAGCCCTCCAGGTCACGCCCCGGTGACCACCTCCTCCGCCAGGCTTCACCTCCTGATGTCACATTTAACTGTGAACCTATGAGGGGACCCCTCCACCCATGACTGTCACAGCCCATGATCCAGTCACTTTCCGTCCTGATCTGTGCCTGCATGGGGCTTTGAGGGGGTGGCTGCACGTAAACCCTAACAATAGGTCCACGCAACACCAACCCATCAACTAGGAATCCCGATGCTGGTCCCACCAGCCAGTGTTTTCTCATTGTTTAGTTTTTAGGAATCTTATGTATGCCTCTCTATCATATTTTATCTTACTTTGTCTTGTCTATTGAGAGAGTATCACTGAATTAAAGCAAGATACCCATCCCCAAAAGTCCCTTCCTTGATCCAAGCATGAAAGAAGGTCTTAGAAGGTGTGATGGGTGTAACATGGGACGGGGTTTTCCACGTACCTTCACTGTGGCGTTCAGACCACCTTGCTGAAGCTGAGGTGATTTCTAAGCGTCCCAGCTGACCTCTGGATTTACTCGTCTTTAGGTTACCCTCAAGCTTCTATATTTCATATATTCTGACAGGTTGATTGCTAGGTGCAGTTTCACCTGAAGCAATGGTTGGATTGTAAAGTCGGGATAAGTGAAAGGTGAATCACATCTAAGTAGCCTGAAACAGTGAGTCATCTTGTCCCACTGTTTTGGACACTACTTAAGCTTGAAACTGAACTCTACTTTAAGAATGTCCCTGATCATTAAATGCTTTTAGTAGGTACCTAGGATCCTGTCGTTTGAATGTGCCCAGTGTCTACGGCAAGTGCCTTGGGAATTAAGATTGCTTCCCGATTGTGACATTCTAAGTCACGTCAGAGTACTGAACTGTTACTCATAGCGTCAGGGAAAATTCCCAGTCGTGGAATTACAGGTCAGTAAAACACTAATTTTTAAGGCACACAGTTTGATATACATCATTAAATTGCTTTTCACAAATGATGCAGTATATTCCTTCACTCCTGCTGCTCCTGGTGTGTGTGTGTGTGTGTGGTACTAAGGATCAAACCCATGGGTGCTGTGCCGCTGAGCTATGTCCCCAGCCCCTTTTAATTTTACTTCCAGACAGTGAATCACCATGGTGGAACTTGGACTTGGGGTCCGAAGTGCTGAGATTCCGGGTGTGTGCCACCGTGCCTGTCTCTGGGATTGATGTTTTAAAAGGAATCATATCATTGATCTCATGGTATTTATTTAAGTTCTGGCCTGGTTTATAACATCATGAAATCATTCTCGCTGGGCCTACAGTGAACCCAAGCCATGGCTGAAAGTGTAAGACAGTCAGAGCTCCTGCGTGCTGGACCAGGAGGGTCCCGGAAGTTGCCTAAGGTGATTTCACGGCCAGGGTGCTCACTGCCGCGCGCCCTGGAGCCTGGGATTGCACTGACGTGGGCAGCGCAGGTAGGAGCCTGCTTCCCAAGCGGAAGGGGGTCTTCTCGCTGGTGGTACAGGTGGACGCAGGCCCCGTGTTCAGGGCTCCTCTGTGGCTTCGTTGCTGGTGACCCCAGTGCGTTTCTTAAGGGACATGAGAGTCTGCGGGATGCAGCGCTGCCGTGTGGAGACCGAGGGCTGCCCCTGCCTTCCTGTGCCTCTCCATTCTTCTGTTTCCTGCTGTTTGGTTTTGAAATAGTTGCCCAAGTTTTCAGAAATTGTCCCTGCCTCATTCGATTTTTAAATCTAGTCCTGGGGATTGAACCACAGGTCTTAGCACTGAGCTACCCCCCAACCCTTCTATTTTTCTCTCTTTCTTTTAATTTTGAGACAGGGTCTTGCTAAGTCACTCAGTTGCCCAGGCTGGGATCATCAACCTTACAGTCCTCCTGCCTCAGCCTCCCAGAATGCTGGAATGACAGTCCTGCGCCCTCACACCCCGCAGGCTCATTCCACTGGGTGTGTGTTGATTTTCCTTCCTTCTTTGGCTGTGCGCGTATGACTGCTGTGTGAAAACCATGATGGAAGGCTGAGTGCTGGGGAGAGGGTCAGGCAGCAGTGGGTCCGGCCTCATCGTACTCCTGCCTGTCCCGTGTGGAGCTGGGGCAGAGCAGGTGTGAGTTTGGGCTGAGCTGTGTCCACCCAGAATTCGTAAGTTGTGGTGCCGAGTGCCAGCACCTCAGAATGGGCTGACTTTAGGACAGATCTTTTGTTTTTGTTTTTGTTTTTGACACAAGGTCTCAATATGCAGTTCAGGCTGGTGTTGAAGTCATTTTGTAGCCCAGGCTGGTTTTGAATTTGCAACGATCCTCCTGCCTCAGCCTCCTGAGTGCTGGGATTACAGGTGTGCACCACCACACTCGGCTGGGATAGGTCTTTAAAGACGTGATGAACTGGCACTGACATCATGAAGTGGGCCTTGTGGCATGGAAGTAGGGTCCCGTTAGAAGAGACCACATTTCCAGCCTCGGAGGAAGGACACAGAGACAACAGCTACTACAAACCAGGGCAGCAGACCTGCAAACAGCAGCCTGGCCGACACCTCAGTTTCCAACTCCAGCCTCCAGGATTGTTGTCCGGGCTGCCCAGCCTGTGGTGCGTTGTAAAGGTGACCCTAGCAAGTTCATGCAGTATGTCAGGAAGTTGGCTGAATGAAAGATTATCTTTTGACTGTTCCTGGCCTTTAAAAATTATGTTTTCATGAGTAACTGTAATTGGGTTGTGATTTTTTCAGTGAAATTTTCCATGCGGTGAGGCAGTTGCAGCGCTGATTCTAGAAGGGTGCCAGTGAGCTTTCGGGTGAGGCTCGGGAGGGGAGGCGGTGGATCCGGGGACTGTGTCTCACCCAAGGTCCCTTCCATGAGCCCCTGGCTGCGGAACTTCCTGCTTCCAAGCTGCTTCCCTCCGCTCCAGGCCAGGGTGCGCCTCACTGATTCCTGGGTACTATTTCCCTCTCTGGGTTTCTGCTGGCTGCACGCCTACTTTTGTTTAAGAATCCCCTTCCGTGTAAATGCCACAGTTTCTTTGTCCATTCAGCTATTGCTGCATGGGTGTAAGTGCTGTTTTTAGATTTAGCCATTAAGAATTGTGCTGCTTTAAACACGAGTGTGTGCGTGGGTCGCTGTGATCTCTTTACCTCTTCTGGGAAGACCCCTAGAAGGGGACTAGCTGGGTCAAGGGGAATTTCTAGTTTCAGTTTTTTCAGGAATCTCCACACATTTCCATAGTAGTTGTGCTAGTTGATATTCTCAGCGGCATGTAGAAAGGTTCCTTTTCCCCTCCGTCCTAGTCAGCATTTGTTAATACGTGATTGTTGATGATAGCTGTTCTTTCCGGGTCTCAGTGTAGTTTTAATTTGCACGTCTCTAATGGCCAGTGATGTTGAACATTTTTTTCATGTATTTATTGGCCATTCGTATGTCTTCTGAGAAGTGTCTATGCATTTTGTTTGCTCGCTTTTTGACAGTGTCCACTAATCTGCCATAAAAAAGAAAAACTTGAGGAATTCGTAGGCAAATGGGTGCAACTTGAGAGCATAATGTTAGTGAAATAAGTGAGACACTCAGGCTTAAATGTCACATGGTTTCTCTTATACGAGAATCCCTCTTCTCTCTCTGTATGTGTTTATAAAAATATAGGAATATATTCATATGTTGCAGTGCTTCTCTATATATTTATCTATAGCAGTGTAAATAGGAAGCAGGGAGAAGTTCAGATAATTCCCCAAATTACTGATTCTGTTGTTTGAAAAATATTTTAATATGCTAATTTCACTTATATTTCTAGTTGCTCTTAGTTCACTGAAATGAAGGTTTTGTGCTGTCATCTATTTGTTTCCTCTTTGTCCTCTTTTTGTCTGTTGACTTGTACTCTGAGTAACCTTCTGGCCATGCTTTTAAGATCTTGATACACAGTGAATTAACTATTGTTATTCTCTGTTTTGTTATGAAATGTTTATTTTTTGCATGGAAGTAAGAAGAGTGTGGTTTAATGTTTTTCTTTATTAATACCTATTTGTGTTATTTTTCAAATCCATTTTATTCAAGAATAAAAAGAAGGAAAAGAAAAAAACTACAACAAAATTTCAAAACACATCTTTGTGTTATATTAAAATTTAAAAAATACGCAAGGCTTTAAAAAAACCTGAAAAAATTCCCTAAGATCAGTAACTTCACTTTAGAATCCTCAAACTTAGGTGTAATAACAGTTACATTTATCCTTGAAGGTCTCTTATGTAATTTTCAATGCACAGCAAGGTAACTGTGAAATAGGCCCATACTGCAAGGAAATGACGGGCATTTTAATTAATACCGTGCAAACACTGATTTATTCTCCTGACTTATGGGTTTTTTAATCTGCCTTTATTTCCTGAAAAAAGTAGAAGGATGTGTGATGCTTTGCGCATGGTCACGAGTTCTGCGTGGTGTCCGATTCGGTTCTTCGCGATGCATTCGCCCTGCACTGACTCGGCCCGCTTTGCTGTGGGAGGGCACCTCCGCGCCAGACCTCACCTCTCCGCTCCAGCACAGCCAGGCTGAGCTGCAGGCTCTGCAGTGGCCAGGGTGGGGCTCCTTCAGAGTTTCCCATTGCCTCCACGCTGCTGCCTACTGCCTGTGTATTGAGGGGCTGTTTGCTGGGTATTTCCCTGAGTGAAGGAGAAGTTTGGGACATGTGCCAGTACTTTTAGGTCACAAAAGTGAGTCACTTTGTAAGCTGCTTTGTGAGCACCCTGTTCAGTAGCCAAGGGCCTGAGATAGTCTGGAAAGGTCGCACTGTTGTACATGCTGTTTTGCTCCGAGTTCTCCAGCGCCGTGCAGTGCCAAAGGTGACATAGGTGTGGCTGTACGGCAGGAGACTTACTCTAAGGTGTCTGCTCACAGGATTGCGGAGGTTGAGGTCTGGTCCTCTAGCACCGAGTGAGCGGTTAAGCCAGGAAGGATGCTGGTGCAATTCGCTGTGAGTCTCAGGCCGCAGGCCTGGCTGGGGGACACTGATGTCTGAGGGGAGGACGAGGAGAAGCAGGTCCTGCTCAGGAGGCAGAGAACCCGCCCTCCGTCTGTCTCTTTGGGCCTGTCTGAGCCCTCCACAGCCTGGATGGTGCCCACTCATGTCAAATGCCAGTCTTTTCCAGGAAACCCTCACAGAGACTTCCAGAAATAGTGTTTCACCAGCTGGCTTAGCCCAGTCAAGTTGACACATAAGGTTAACCATCACAGATGATCAATATATTTTTATTAAATTGGAAAGGTTACATAAGCAGGCTAAAGACACATTGTAAACTTACCCAGCTTGGCATGTATGAAAAAGAGCGAGGAAACAAGGCTGGACCTACGGCCGAGTATTTTTAAAACAAAAGCAAAGGAGCTCAGCGCTCATAAGATCATCTGGCATGCTCTGTAATCACAGCTGTACTTGGTATCATAATAAAATGAAAATATTTCGCATGAGTCATAAAATGATGCCGCTGGTATAAATAAACTGCTTACTTACATGTTTTGGTCTGGCAGTGTGTTAAAGACAGTAATGCAGACTTTCTCTTACCCAACTCATTTCAGCTAACCGTGAAAGCTGTCTCCTCTCGTCAGACCTGCCGCTTCAGGATTACAAAGATAGCGCAGTGGGAAGATGTCACCCTTGTTAAATGTACTACCCCAGGTAAAGGGTGCCCATAAATATTAAACTTACAACCCCAGGAGGAGTGAGTATTATTTCTGTGAATGGGGCAGTTCTGGGGCACACTGGCAGTGACGGATAGACTGGGAGTCTGAGCTTTCCTTACTTTTTGTCTCATGGTTTTTATCTTTCTAGAATAAATAACACGTCTGTAAGAAAATGGTTCCTAAATTTAATCCCCAAGTAGAATTACATGTGTAATCACTGCATGAATGAGTGCTGGGTGCTGTAATTAACATCAATAGCACTTAAAATTTAAAATGGGATTTAAACTAGAGAAAACAAGAACATATATCTTTAATTTATTTTGTATTAAAGTAAATGTATTTTAAAATGTCTTATGTAGACAGGTGTATCAACCTATGGTTCTATATCCCTTTTCTTACTTTATTTTGTCTTTTGGAGACAGGGTTAGGGTTAGGGTTAGGGTTAGGTTTAGGGTTAGGGTTAGGGTTAGGGTTAGGGTTAGGGTTAGGGTTAGAGGCTGGCGTTGAGCTCACCTTGTAGCCCAGATTGGTCTCAAACTCGCAGTGATTCTCCTGCCTCAGCCTCCCGAGTGCTGAGGTTACAGGTATGTGATACCTCCCTTCTTTAACTACTGCTGTACCATCTGGATGCTGAACAACAAAAACACGTAAATCACAGGTTGGCCTTTATTATATGAAGGCCTGAAGTAATGAGTCCTCACCCGGACTTTTTTTTTAAAGTTTGTAGGAAAGATGAAAGCATTAAATGTTTGTTATTGTTCATGTGCTTGGACTCAAACTTTCAAAAAATTGTCTTAACTTTAAAGGATTGTGTGGCATAAAAAGGTTAAAAAGCCCCGAAATATCTTGTTATTTAGTATTTTAATAAATGAAGGATGAGTAAAGTTGAGATGCGGGATCTAATGTTGGTTCCCATTTTCGGGGCGTTAGGCAGGGCTTGGGGTGTGGCTGTGGTGTGGGGAAGTCTCACGGTAGGCTGGAGGTGGTATAGGGGGCGTAGGGTGCTGGACCTGATTTCAGGCTTTAAAACTGACAACCCCCCTCCCCCCGGCTGTGCGACCTTGAGTAATCTCAGCCCTTTTGGGTTTCAGTTGTGTTATCTATAAAATGGGAAAAGTCTTTGATGTCACTCATGGGCCTGAGAGGGTGACACACGTCAGCACCGTGAAGAAGGTAGGGTGAGCCAGTGGGCAGGAAGGGCCGAGGGGCTGGCAGTGCATGTGTGTGTGACCTTGGCATGGAATTGGGAGATGCAAGAGAAATGTGCAAAGTGACAGTGGCCAGTTCCATGGTATCAGGTTGCAGTGACAGTGGCTCAGTTCCTAGGAAGACAGCTGATGTCTTTCAGGTCTTTCTGAATGATACAGTCAGACCAGCCCTGTCCTGCCATTTACCCACATTTCAGTTTCTTTTTCCGAGGTTATCGTGACACCCAAGTAATTTGGTTCAGCAAATATATATCGAATGTATCTTGCGTGTATCAGTATCAACAAGTGTTTTAGGAGCTGAGATTGTAAGGGGAACTGTACTTTCTGTCCTGGAGAACTTTATAGTGCAGTAGTTTCAGGAAAACATCACTGCTTAGGTATGAAGCATTGGAAAGAGCCACGCTGGCCAGCACAGGGGGAGTCCTCCCTTCAGGTGCTCCCTTTTTTCAGGGGACCTTGGGGGGACTGCGTTAGCGCTGGGCTTGCTGCATGTCATTTTGGCCAGAGCTCGGCAGGCTTCATCTGTCAAGGACTAGCTTAGTAAGTACTTCAGGCTTTGCTGGCTGTGTTGCAGCAAATACTCAGCTCCGCTCTGTGGGGAGACAGCAGACTCAGGCAGTAAACTGGGGCATATGAGTTAGCATAGAGAGTGCTTCCTGGTCCTCTGCATGGTCTGGGAAGTTTATATTTGTAGTCCCATGGACAAGTGGTTGGAATTCTTGTGAGTTGATTCCAATCCGTCACTTCTGGTGCTACTCATGGCGAGAATAAAGACTGAACCATATCTATAGTTGTGGGGACCCAAGGGGGTCCTAAGTCCAGCTAGAGTGATGGTTAACCAGAACCAGGGCCTCAACCCAAGGCCAAACCTGGGTTTTATTATTTCTTGATGCTGGGAGTGGCTCAGGGGTGAGTGACTGTGACAGTGGCAGAAGGCCAGGAGTGCCGTGAGCTGGGCTAGGCGGGAGGCCTGAGATCACCTCTGCAGTCTGCAGAGAGAAGGGTGTGCAGAAAGAGTAATCTGCAAGACGCAGTTGAGGTAGTATCTAATGTTTTGGGGTTGGTGCTTCAGCTCTGATGTGTAATCTTTTATGCCCTGGGAAGTCAAAGCCTCCTAACTTGAGGCTGCACCCCAGCCAACAGCATGGAGCCTGGCTCCCCGTCCCTCCCGCCTGCCCGGCTCACACGTGTTTTTTGGGAGCTGTAGGGTGGGAAACACTGACCTGTCACCTTGCTTCAAAGACTACACATGAGCACCTCAGCTACACCAGTTTCCATTGCTTAAAGCCAATTGAAGGGATGAGGAAAAATCCTAGCCAGCTCTAAGATATTAATACATGAAATAGGGCCAGGTTTAGCCACAATGGAGATATTGCTCTTCTTTCAAGGAGGGTCGCCCAGGTGGTCCTCCACGGTTTGGGTTCAGCAAAACTTTATGTACAGAATCAGAGAGCCGGGAGATAATGGAGGTGACATGACTGTCCAGGCTGAGCTGACCGTGGGCAGGGCTATGTGGAACGACCTTGGCATGCTTTGCTGAAGTATGTTAACTCATAAGGACTTCCATTTTGGGGAAGTCACATGGAGTAGCTTGTTTGAAATGGGATAAAACTAGGGTAGCTGGGAGATGCGTAAGGCAAGAGGGTGGGACCACGTGGAAGGATGCTGCCGAGTCCACCATGAAAAGGTGTTGGCAGGCCTGAGGAGGAGAGCTTTCAGGGAAGGAGCGAAATGGTCAGACAGGTGCTCGTGAATTCCAGCGCATCAGAGAGGTTGGGGTGAGGTGAAGGAGGAAGGAGTTTCCAATAGGAACCGTTAAATGCATCAAAATGCAACGCTGACATTGATGTCATAGATGCGTGGATGGAGGCGCAGAGGATCTTAGAGGTCTGGCCAGCCCGTCTTATCCTCTCAGCCGTACAGAAGTTAGAGCTGAGAAAGGGGCAGTGGCTTGACTGAGTTCACACCTCCCATAGTGCAAAGCTGGCTCTTGGGCCTTGGCATCCAGATTTCCTCTCTGGTACGACCTTCAGTTTCATGATACCACGAACTTGAAGAAAAGCTGAGACTGTGACTTGGTCTCCATCACCCGAATGCTGCTTCCTCATTTGCCATCTTTCCCCACTACTGACGTGGTCTTTCTAGGCCCGTGAGGAAGAATGATGATAATTCAAGGCTGATTTTCTTTTGAGATCACGCTTTGGCTTTTTATCCAGTTGGGACAGATTTTTGCTGGGGCTCTGAACCAGTGCTTGTCTTCCTGTGCTGCAGTGATTATGTTGTTGTGGGCGTCCAGGACAGGTAGAAATTAGTCTCCTTGGCAGGATGCTGAGCTGAATGAAGTCCTGCTTATTGGCTGTAATCAGGTGATTTTATTTTTATTTACAACATTGATTCCAATCTTTATTAGTTTCCTGGAAACATTTCTGTCTCTAGATATATTTTTATGGTGTTGGCAGTTTTCCAAGATGTGGGTTAAAGTGGGTCAGCTTTCATTAAAAGTGGTTAATAATGCATTGTAAATCTAAATTTTAGAGAACAGAACAAAGGAAAGGAACACAAAGTGTGTTCTAGTTTAGCTGAAGTCATCTCATGGTATATGTCAGTTTCTAAAGCCTGAAGGAGGTACTGTCTGCAGCAGAATTCCTAATTAAATGAGTGAACTCAGCAGGTACTGAGTTGGCCACCATGTCCAAACAGCTATGCTAGAATAAAGAATTATATAGCCTTTGAAAGTGTGTTAGATCCTGTGCTAATAAATTATTAACTCTATTACTGTGATTTTACTAGACATTGGATCATAATACTCTATGACTCTTACAAATACAGTTTAAATGCCTGTAAGGCATCTCAAATTTGTGTTATAATAATATTATGATTTAGAGTAGTGTTAGTCATTTGAGTGCCCAATTTAGTAGTCATGAGGCATTTTTGAATAACGTTTTTTGTGAAAATAGTGTCAGTAACTGAGGCCTGTGCCATTTGGCACCTGGCGGTTTTAGCTCATATTTTAGTTGTGCCTTTTGAGTTGGAAGGGTCTTGGGATTGTAGAATTGTACCTCCTCCCACCACAGAGTAAGAGCGTGGGGCCTGGAGAGGTTGAGTCATTTAGCTAAAGTTCTATACAATTAGAAGTGGAACTAAGACAAGTGACCCAGGCTATTCCTAAGCAGAGAGGAGTGACTAGAATCTCTGGTTTGAGGGGAACAGATTTCAGAATAGTCACCCTCTCTATACTAGTGTTCCCAATTCGGTCTTTATTTTTTGCAGACCACACATCATTGCTCCTAAGTATAAGGAAAATTCAGCAGGGATTTTTTCCAGTGCTTAATTATGTACAGCACCAAGTGGTGGCCATGGAGGAGTCACAAAGGCTGTCCTTGGTCTTCAGGATTTCCCCAGGCCCTGCCCTTCCCTCTCCTGGAATGGAGTGAGCGTCCAGGGTGGCAGCAGAATAAAGAGGGTGGGAGGCCCCAGACATGGGTGGGATGAGCAGCAGTGGACGTGAGTTTTGTGGAGTCCCCGGCTGCACAGCAGAAGCCTGGAGAGGAAGACAGAGCTTCTTGTTCCCCGACGTTGGGGAGAGCCTGGGTCCTGCAGCAGTGCGTGCACTGAGGGGCCAATGCACAGGGAGAGGCAACACCGGCAGAGAGGGAGCAGGCACTGGTGAAGTGGGCAGCGAGGACCAGGTAGAGAACAGGGTGGCAGTGCGAGGAAAGAGTGGCTGACTCCTATCCAGCGAGGTCCAGCGGGCTTCAGGCTGGTTAAGCAGTTTGAGAAGCTCTGTGATCCAGGTTACCTTTTGCACAAATCCTAAAAGAAAGCTGTCTCGAATCCTTAGTGAGGATGTGGCGTGTGGAAGGCACAAGAACCGAGTTCTGATAGGAGCATCGCTGTGCTGAGTGGGATCAGTAGCAAGGCTTTCCGACAGTCGTTCCTCACCCTCTCTGATGCGCACTGGGTCGGAACCTGAGATCGGGTCTTCAGCACTTTTTCATGCCCCGCTCCGCAATTCTCTATAATGTCACACTGCAATTTAGTAAAGTGGCAGCTATTATTATTTCCCATTTCAAAGCAAAGATGTACAGCCATTGGGACTTACCCGAGTTGCCTGGTCTCGATATATTTGAAACAAGAACAACAACAAAAAGCATGATCCCAAAGCTTGGACCCTTAAGCACTGTGCTGTCTTGCCTTTTTATCACATCTAAAACTAGGAATTCCTTAACTTCTAACCCAAGTATATTTTATCCTTCCAAGAGTCAAACTCCCATACAAGGCCCATACTTTGTCATTGATTGTCTCTTTGAAATGTCTTTTAATTAGTTAATTAATTTTGTTTATTTTCTTTGAGACAGGGTCTTGCCATGTAGTTCAGGGTGCCCTTGAACTCACTGTTTAGCACAGGCAGGCCTCTAACTTGCGGCAATTCCCCTGCCTCAGCCTCCAAAGTACTGGGATTACAGGCGTGTGACACCATTCCTGGACAGTCTTTTGTAATTTAGTAAATGCTTCTCCACCCAGTTTTTCTTAGGATATAATTTTTGAAGATACAAAATTACTTTTCCTATCAGAATTTCACGGTCTAGATTTGGTTGAATGTATCCTTTGTGGCTAATACCTTCCTTCACCCTCTGTATTTTTTGTAAATTGGTAGTTGGACCCCGAGGCCCAGACAAATTTGGGATTTGTAGGTTTTTTCTTTTTCTTTCTTTCTTTCTTTCTTTTTTTTTTTTTTTGGTGTTGGGGATCGAACTCACAACCTTGCAGACGCTTGAACCACTGAGCTAAATCCCCAGCCCTGGGATTTGTAGCTTTCGGCATGACATCCTACTTCAGAGGTGGTGCTGTGAGCTCACAGGCTAGAATCTGAGGAAAGGGAATGTGCATGTCTAAGGCCCTCTCAGTGTTCTTGGGGAAAATGTCCTCGGTACGTAATAGGAAGGGTCCGGAGAGCCCTTCTGCACCCTTCCAGGTGGGCTGGGTGACCTCCCTTTGCACTTCCTCTCATGTCTGTCATCTCCTGTGCGTGCTCCCAAGGATGGCAG
This sequence comes from Dolichotis patagonum, assembly GCA_004027295.1. Classification (NCBI taxonomy): domain Eukaryota; kingdom Metazoa; phylum Chordata; class Mammalia; order Rodentia; family Caviidae; genus Dolichotis; species Dolichotis patagonum. The sequence goes on from PVJX010009806.1 coordinate 29,010, forward strand.
AATTGTTGATTTTGTAGCTAAGGGCTTAGTGTGATGCAGGGGCACAGGTTTTACTGAGTACCCACTGAGTAAATTGACAATGACTGCATTCCTGAGGCATGTTCCAGTCCACGGTTACTGCTGTTTGGCCAGCCGTTCAAGTTGTCAGTATTTGGAGGCTCCAGTCAGGCATTGGAATAGGTAAGAGTGCTGTAAGTTTAATTACAAAATTAATACAAATTATGGCAGTGGCTTAACCTTCAAAAAAAACCAAAATGTTCATTAAAGGGACACTTTTCTTGATGCAGTCCATTAAGTTGTACTATAGACAGAATTGGGCTGTGTTTGCACATTGAAGCTGTGGCATTCCAGTGACTTTGGGAAAAAGGAAAAAACAAAAACAAAAACAAAACTGAGAACTGGCTTCTTGCTGCATGACTGTTGACCCCATAGTGTACCCTACTCAGAAGGGCTCTGTGCTTGGGGCTCATTGCCATGTGGATTTGTGATTGTGTACGGGAAGTCTAATGAGAGAATGGAACATGTACCAGGAGCGTGGAACTCTGCCTCTTGATATTCCTGGCCTCCAGGATGGACACTTGGCAGTTGGCTTCCCAGCCCTTTGGTACCCTTGTCCATCTTGGTCTCCTTCTATCTGCACTGTACAGCAACCATTGTCACCCTCTATTCCTAGTGGGAGTGTTTGTTGGATGTGCACACGCTGTGGTGCATCAGTGTGGACATGGTGCTGATTTGTCCCTTCTCTGGTTTGGTGGCACCATGTTCCTTTCAGCAGGAAACTGCTGAGCCTCTCACTGACTCCTCATCCAGGTGTGAAGGATGTTCCAACACAGAGGTTTAGTCCCTAGGGCTTCCTGTCCATTGTGGACAGACCTGTGTGGTCTGTCAGTCCGGTAGCTGGTAGGCCACACACCAATCAGGTCATAGAATAATGGACCTTGCATTAAGTAGATGGGAACAAATTGCAGAAGTAGCTCACGTGTCTCCCATTGGTTGTCCCAGTTGTGTAATAATAAAGTGCTAAGTCAGAGCCTGGGATGCCCAGAAGCAAGAGGAAAAGCGTGGTAATGTGGAGGTTCAGTTTTTTTTTATGCTTCACCTTGTATGTTTGTATCAAAGGTGTGTAAGATTCACTTTAGTGGACTTGTGAATGAATCCAACTTAGCAATGTCCTTCCACAGCAGAACTTGTTTGTAAGTCAGGGACTTTCTGTAAAAAAACCTCCTTGATGATAGAGATAGAGGTTGAGATAGAGATAGAGATAGAGACAGAGCTAGAGCTAGAGACAGAGACAGAGACAGAGAAGGAGAGATCAGGAGACAAAAGAAAACTTTTATGTAGTAATTCTTGCTGGGGATTTAGCTCAGTGGCTTAGCACCTGCCTGGCAAGCATGAGGTCCTGAGTTGTATTCTTAGTACTCTCTCCTCCCAAAGAAGAAATTTCTTCTGCTAATTAGTTCACTGCCCTTAATCTCAGTCTCAGGCAAAGTCTTTGGACATGAGGAGTAACTGTCCCTTATGCAGAATATATTCCAAGACCCACAATGAAACTGGCTCATACTGAATCCTATGCGTTTCCTATGCATACACACTAGTGATGAACTCTTAACTTTTTACTTAAAATAAATACATCACAGCTTCTCTTTCATATATACTAGCTACCAGTATCACTGCTCTTGGACTTGGGGGCCATTGTTCAATAAATTAAGAATCACATGAGCATAGGTGTTGTGGGCATGGCAGTTGACCTGATTACTGAGATGGCTCCTAAGTGACTCTAGGGCAGGTAGCATATACAGTGTGGAAATGTTGCACAAAGTGATGCTTCACATCCTGGGCAGGACAGAGCAGGACTGTGTGAGAGCTCACTTCAATACTTAAGACTATTTGTAGTTTAAATTGTATGATTGTTTATTTCTGATGTCCTTCACTTAATATTTTTGGGCTGTGGTTGAATATTGTTATGGTTTATATCTAGAAGGCCCTGCAAATCTCATGTACTCATAGGTGGGGCTTTAGGAGTGATTGATTTGTGAGGGTGTGATACTCAGTGGGTTAGCCAACTGATGAATTTTTAGCTAAATATGATGTCGGGAGATGAAGCCTGGTTAGAGGGAAGTGGGTCACTGGGGTCATGGTCTGGAGGTTATAATTTCTCTCTTTCATCCTTTCATCTCTTTCTGCTTCCTGCCACCATGCCATGAGCTTTTTCTCCTCACAATATACTCCTCTGCCATGATAACCTAACTTGACACCAGTGGATTATTGACTGAAACCTTTAAATTTGTGAGCCTAAATAAACCTTTCCTTCTTTCAGTTGTGGGTATTATGTCATAGCAATGAGAAGGTAACTAAGACAGAGTTCACTACCAGAAGTGGGGTCATTGCTATGATTATACTTGACGCTGTGGTTCAGAAGATTTTGGAGTGGTTCATGGGAGCTTGGAAAGGCTTTGAGATGTTGGCTGGAGAAGCAGTACTATAATGCCATAAGCTAAATTTGGAGTTTCTGGAGTTTTTGGTCAGATCTTAGGAGATGAGAATGCTGATAGAAAATCAGATGGTAAAAACTAGACTCAGGAGGTTTCAGTTTAGAACAAGGTCTCTATTGGCACCTGGGCTCCAGGTCATGTGTGTTGTGCTCCGGTAGAAAGTTTGTCTATACTCTTCTGTTCCAAGACTTCATGGGAGAAAATTAAGAGGAGAGACTAATAAATATGGCAGAAGAAGTTTCAAGGCAATCTAATGTTGAGGGCAGGGGCATGGGTACTGTTACGGGATTTTAGAAAGCTTTACTTTGAAAATAAAGAGCAAAAGTTGAGAAAGAAAATGATGGAGCGGTAATCCATAGCAAAATTAAGCCTGAGATCTGGAAGCCAGACACTGGAAAATAACAACTTGTCAAAGAAAAAAGTGTGAAGCAGATTGCAGGGAATTGGGAAGGAACTGACAGGAAAAATTAGGAGCTACAGAAAGTTGGAAGGATGGTCCTCAACATAGAGAAAAATGAAACAATTTGGACTCTCTCTCTGACTTTTGAAACTTGCTGGGTGGGAAACTGTACTCTCCAGAAGCAAGATAAGTGTCCACAGCTAAGAGATTCTGGGAGAAACATTGGTGAAGCCTACTGTCTTTGTGAACTTCAACAACTCTGAGGAGACTCCTTCCACACAGCAGACAAAACCTGACGGGGCTGAGATTTCTCCCTCTGCTCACCTTAATCTGTCACTTTCTCACTAGAAACTTGAGAAGACAAGGCAACAGAATGCCTCCCAAAACTCCCAACTCAAAGCCAATACATGGTGCTCTGGGGAGGGGAAAACGAAAAACCACACGGTCAAATTATTTGAAAGAGTAACAGATGAGTTTACAAAACAGATCAATGAGGTACTCAGTGGGGCTTATAGAAAATATAGACCAGTCAGAAAATGGAGATAATAAAGAAAACAGGGAGCTTACAAGAGACACCAATAAAAAGCTAACTGAGCTAAACAAAATGATACAAAACATGAATGGCCAGTTAGCAAAGAACTAGAGTCCATGAAAATGTTCCAAAGAAAAATCCAGATTAAAATTGTATTGAAACTATGGGCAGCTAAAGTGGTCAATATGAGGACAAAATAACAGAATTAGAAGAAAGGGTTGCTTTCACATACTGATCACTCACAGATACCTTAAAAACAACAACAGAACATGAACAATGGATTTAACCACTGCTATATGATAAAGATTCATCTAAGATCAATTGGAATAAGGGAAAAATTGTAAGACAGAATGAAGGGCATAAAAATATTGCTTATAAGAAATAATAAGAGAAAACTTCTGAAATATTGGGAAATAACTAGCCATTTAGATAAGTGAGACATATAGAAGCCCAAATAGCCATGATCAAAAGAGAGCCTTTCCATGTTATAGTCAAAATATCAGAAGTCCAACTCAGGGACAGAATCTTAAAAGCTGTTAGAGAACAGAATGAGTCACTTACCAAGGTAAATCCATTAGAATCACAGCAGATTTCTCAATATCACCATTAAAGCTAAGGAAGCATGGAGTGAAGTGTTTCAAGTCCCAAACAAAAACAACTTCCATCTTAGACTTACAAGTTGTGCAAAATTTTCTTTCAAAGTTAATGTGGAAATAAAGTATTTCTATACTAAATGGCATGCCAAGAAATTCATGACCACCAAAATAGCATTCCAAAATAATTTTCAAGGATATCCTAAAAAGACACAATTAAGTGTCTTTTTAGACACTTAATTTTAGTAGAATGAATACCAGGCAGGTTGAGCAGTTAAATAGAAGGAGCTGAGGGAGCAAATCAACAACAGGAAAACAATTCAGTGACAGCAATGTCAGTACTTTTCAGTAATAGCTCTCAATTTGAATGTTCTCAGTTCCCCAGTTGAAAGACACAGATTGACAAAAAATAGATCATGGAACAAAACCCAGTGATATTCAGCATACAAGAAACTATTTAATTCAAAAAGAAACATTTAGATTAAAATTCAAAGTATGGAACTCAGTATTCCATGCAAAGGGAAACTGGAAAAAGCAGGAGTAGGTGTTTTAATTTCTGACAAAGGGGAGTTCACTCCAAAACTGATCAGAAGAGGCTAAGAAGATCACTATATGTTGGTTAAGGAAAGAGATCAACAGAAGAGATAACAATTATAGACATATATGCACCAAACATTGGCACACCCAACTTCATAAAACAAACATTGCTAGACATAAAAATACCTTGTAAACATCAACATAGTAGGGAACATAGATACCTTACTGTCACAAGTAGATCAACTAGATCAATAAAGAAATACTAGAGTTGATCCAACACTTGGAAGGCAGGGAGAAGCATGGGGTAAAGGGGGCTTTGTCGCTGTGCACTGCTTGCTCCCCGAGGAGGGAATGGTGGTCAGTCCGTCTGGATTCTCACAGGAACGAAGCTGGCATCTAGGCCGTCTCAGCTGGGGAACATTTTTAAGTGAGTCTGAATCTGTTTTTCTTTGATTTTGTGTGCACTCTTCCATGTGGTCTAGCTATGAGAGAGAATGTAGTGATCAGGTTTGACTTTGGTTTTCTAAGTCCTATGATAGATTTAAAAAATGGTAATTAGGGCCGGGGATTTAGCTCAGTGGCTTAAGCGCCTGCCTGGCAAGCCTGAGGTCGTGAGTTCGATCCCCGGTACCAAAAAAAAAAAAAAAAAAAAAAAAAAAAAAAAGGTAATTAACGAATCTGCGTTTTGGTGTCTGCATCTCTGTGCTTGCTTTGTGAAAGCTCACCCTTGAGGCTGTGCCCTGTGTGGTGGGGTGCTTCCCTGCCTGAGGACCAGAGGCATGGTCTGTTAGTGCCCGGGTGCACAGCACCCTGCAGGGCTCCTCGGAGATGGTCTGGCGTGATTTCTGCTGGGTGTGAGTCCCGGGCAGTGCACTGTGGCCATGTGTGCACGTCTGTGCCCACTCCCCAGAGCGCTCAGCTTGCTGGGCACAGCGAGCAACAGTGAAGCTCACTAACCGGCGTAACTGCACCTCCTGGGTGGCACCTGATGAGCCTAAGGCTTCCAAATAGGGTGGAATTAACGTGCACTTGAAAGGACTGGCGAAGCCAAGCGGGGGTTTGGATATTTTGCCTTATTGTAGAATGAGAAACAAGCTTGTGGTCCTCAAGATCTTTCAGACATTTTCCGCCAAACACCTGCTTTTGCATGCACCGCAAGCCCGTAAGCGATCTGGAAAGCACGAAGGGTTTCACAGAGTCTGGTCGTGAATCTGAGGCCTTCTTGCTACCTGCTCATCAGAACTCACTGGTGTCTGCTGATGATGAAGTGGTGCCTGGAGAGGCTGCAGAGGACTGAAACTGAAATGCTGTGTTTCCTCCCAAACGTCTGCTCTCAAATTCGTATCAGAAGTATTTGTCGAGTGCAAATGCATACAGTGCATGTGTGTGTGTGTGTGTGTGTGTGTGTGTGTGTCTGTGTTTACAGTGGAACTGAGAACAGAGGGAAGTGGATTTTTCCTTACAGTGGATGAGTACAAGCACAAGTATATAAAGGTAGGAAAGTATTTTAGTCCTGTGATGGGGGATGGCAGGTGAAAGGCGAGAGAAATCTTATGTTGGCGAAGCTGGAGGAACTGTGTCAGAGGGACCCCGAGGCTGATGATTGGACCGGAAACGCTGGATGGGGAGTGTGGAGGAGGTATGTGCTGAAATGGGGACCAGTTGGGGAAGAAGAATGTAGAGGTTGGAGAATAGTTATTTTTGGAGGAGTGATAGTAGGTGTGGTGGGAAGGGCATTTGGGGTCATGGTACAAAAGACCTCAAATGCTTGCTAGGTCAGGGTATTTACTTGAGGAGTCAGTGGGGAGCTCTTCAAATATTTCCAAACATGGAGGATACAAAGTAGAGCTGCAAGTAGGACGGGTCAGGGGTAGTTTTAGGGTGAGCCGAAGCAGGGCGACTGTGGGCAGAGTTCTTCAGGCCAGGGATGCCAAGAGGGAGGGAAAGGCAGGGCAAGATGGAAGAGAAACTGCAGGGCTGCGAGTAAGAGTCAGACTTCTGTTCATGGAAATAAGGACGTCTGAGAGGCTTGCTGGTGGAGGGAGAGGAGAGAGGCACTGAGATGGTCCTCAGAAACCCTGAGGACTGTGTAATAACACGTAACGTGCTTGGTGGAACACTGGATGGAGACTCAGCTGTGATCAGTACCCCGGGATGCAGTCAGAGGCAGCCCAGGAAACATGGGGGCAGTTCTGGTTGTGACAGGGAGGGGCTACATGACCTAAGGGGGCATTGCCCTGCAGTGCTGGCACAGGAGGTCCTGCAGGAGACGGAACCGAAGCACCCCCTTGGCAGGGGCACCCCACTCAGGAGATGGAGAGCTCCTCGCCACCCTGAATGCAGGAGCGTGGTGGAAGGCAAGCATGCAGGCTTCTGGACATGCGTAGATCCCGTCTCTGTTCTGTCTGAGCCTTAAGGGAGGTGCTGAGTGTTATGTCAGGGGCTGTCAGTGCTTTGGGGATTTCAGAGAAGAAACTCTTAGCAGAACGGGGGTGGCATTTGACTGAGACAGAGCTGAAGTGATGGGAGAGGCCAGGCTTCGCCTGCCTGCTTGCTCCGGCTCCTGGAGGTCAGTGCTCTGCCCCGCTGGCTCTCGGCCACTCTGGGGAAGAGGAGGGTGCTCTGACTCCTGGGTGGGAGAGGCCGCTTTGCTGCACTGTGGCCAGAGCCCGGGCAGGGTCCTGGCTTTGGCCTTGACATTGCCATGTTGCTTTTCACTAAGAGAAGCACTGCCGGGTCCCTCGTCTCCTGAGGTGGTGTCTGGCGCCCTCAGTGCTTCAGAAGATGTGTGGCCCATTGTCTTTGCCTGACCCTGGCCTTGCTGGCCTTCCAGGTGCCGCAGATGAGCTTCCGTGCGGGAATGGGAAGCCGTGCAGACTTTCTCCCGGGGGTCGGGGAAGCGGACACGAGTGCAGCTGCCCTGTCCCCAGTAGCTGCTTCAGTTTCCTTTGGCTCTTTGGGTTTTTTTTTCCTCATGCTGATCTATATGGAAATGTTTATGGTGACAAAGGAAAGAGTAACTGTGAGATTAAAGGTAAAACGAACAGTGATAATAATTCGCCCTTGACATGTTATTTTCATTCACTTAGGTTGTAGGTGCAAGCAACAATCACCAGACCTCCTTTAGAGAAGCAGGCACACAGCAGTGCCTGCCAGGCTCCTGGGCGGTGCTCACCTGCTGTGGAGGTTACTGAGCAGCACTAGAGGCTACGTGACCAGTCACCAGACATCAACACCTTGGAGATAGCTTTGTGCCAGGCGCCGTTGGTAGCACTTTTCATCCCGGCGCCTGAATTTAGATGGACTGTTGTCACCTGGCTTTCTTTTTGATGAGGAAATTAACGTTCAGAGCAATTATGCAACTTGCTGAAGCGATGGAGTCAGAATTAGAACCCAAGCCATTTGACTCCGTGGTCGTTCAGTACCCTGACCGGGCTTTCCCCGTGTCCAGGAAACCCGTGATGAGGCCGATGAAGACAGGGCAGAACCGTGAGGCGCCTGCAGTCTGTTGTGGGCTGCTGAGTGCTCTTCCTGTCCTTATGAACCACCCTTCTCTGGTGTCAGGGGTGGCCTGTGACCCAGCCTGTGCCCATCGGGGAGCCCTCCCCTCTCAGACTGGACGGGTGGCTTCACAGATCGGCTGAGCACCGCAGGAGCCTGTTAAGGCTGATGAGATTTTGTTCTGAAAATGGGACTGCAGTGCTTTAGAAAGCGGTGCTCTCTTCTCACTGGACTTTAAGCCAGGAAGATGTAAGCCTGCAGCTGCTGGCGGATGTGCTAGAAAGTGAGGGTCATGCAGAAGAAAGCAGAGGGGAAACATGGAGAAAGGTCAGGCTCTGATGAGGTGGCCTGCTCCGCCGATGTCTCTGGAGATGAGAGCCACCCCTCGATTTCCCAGTTATGTGAGCCTCCCCGCCTCCCCGCTCCTGTCTTCTCACTGCCCTCTCCTTCCTCTCTTCCTCCTCCCCCCTTTCTTTTCCTTTTCCTCCCTCTCTTCCCCTCCCATTATTTGAGGCTGAAAGAATCCCTGCACAAAAGGAGAGTGGGTTTAGGAGCTGTCCAAGCAGGCCAGCTCCTCTGCTTTGCTCCTGGTTGAAAGGAGCGACTCCTGTTAAGGGTCCAGGGCCAAGCGGACAGGGTGGTGATGTCCAGCACCTCCAGAGCATCTCACAGGAAACAGAAAGGGCTTTCGTCACTGATGGTCTCGCGGATGGAGTCTGGGGGGTGGGGCATGAGCACCAAAGAGAAGTGTGCAAGCCGAGTGTCCATCTGTGATCAGATCCCTCCCTGGGACGTGGAATCGTGACACACACTGCCTGAAGCAACAGGTTTTTATTTTAAGAGGCTGGATACTAGAAAGAATAATCTGCTTAGTCTCGTGTACTTGAGGGAAGAATCAGAAATCTCAGCAAATGCTTTCCTTGCAGAGTTACCTACCGCGGGATGACCAATTACATCCTGAGCTGTATCTTGTGGGACATAAGGTACATTCTGTATTGTACCTTAGAACGTAAGCAGCAATCCAGACAGGAGGGGAACTGTTAGCGTCAGACGTAGCGTGACAGGTTTGTAGCTCCCTCACGAGAAGTTGCAAAATGGATGTCCATGTCCATTGGCGCTGCCCTGACCTGGAGGGAGATTTTTCTGGCCTGGTATTTAAATGAGTGTGAAGGAAGGTTTGGTAGCCTTTCTTTTTTGTTATGAAAAAGTTGTTATTTTCAGAGTAAAACATGCACTATTCTCATATATTAATTTCTCTTAGTTTATGATTTAATAGGTTCACCCACCTTTATTTCTACTTCTGTCAAAATCCAAGCCTTTTTTATTTCAGGCTGAAGTGAATTTTTATGTTTTATTTGCTCATGATGGTACCTCAAGTAGTCACCTCCTTTTCACCAAAAATTATACTTATTTATTTTCACCAATGATGTATTATAATACTTTATTAAACATTCAGTAAAACCATGCCTTTTTTTTTAAACGAATGCAGTTGGCAGCAGCCAGGATCACTAGTGTGAAAGCCGTATTGTCTGTCTGTCTGTCTGTCTGTCTGTATTTGCAGTGGTGGGAATGGAACCCAGGATCTTGTACATTCTAGGCATGTGCTGTACCACTGAGCTGCACCCCAGCCCAAAAGACTGTATTTTAAAATAGTTTCTTTGAATCATTCTTTGTGGTAAGATAATACTGCTTGATTTTATATAGTCCATTGTATTGGAAGATTTCACTTCCATTTGTGAAGCAAATTTTATTTCCTGGATCCTGAGTTGGTTCTGGAGAAATTCTGGCTGCACTGTATTAGGCGAGCCCTCACGCCCTCACCCACATCTTCTGCCGATGTGCCAATTTCCAAATATGTTCTGCTTGCTCCAAAATGAGTATCAATAGCTGGAAGTGTTGGAGAGTGTTAATTTGGTGCTTGTGTTCAGGAGTGGCACTTAGTTTCCTAGACTGTGTCCTGTTCCACTCGAGTTTTCCACATGATTTATTTCCTTTCTCTTAAAAACAAGGCATTCAACACTAATCAAGTCAGACCTGTTGCTGCTTGCGCTGGCATTTATAGCAACCTTTGTCTTGAAGCCGTGTGTTAAAATTAGTCGTAGAGTTGGCAGAGGCAGGCTGTTTTTAGACTGCAGTTCTAGTCCTCTGGTTCAAGCTATTTTTCACTAATAAATTCTCTCTATAAAAGTTCAGTTCTTAAAAAATCTCTATTTTTAACCTTCAGGGTCGGGGGTGTAGTTTTCTTAGCTCATTTGATAGTCATCTTGTGTAATTTTTTTCTAAACTTTTTCAATCTTGAATCCTGGCCAGTGATACTTCACATGTAAATGGTATGTGCGTACTGCTGTGCAGGTGTATACTATGTAAATTAATTCACACTTGTGCCTGTTATGTACCTTAATCTAACAAGGTTGGGTATAGCTCAGTGGTAGAGCACTTGCCTAGCATGTGTGAGGCTCTGGGTTTGATCCTTGGCACTGCTCCCCCAAAACCCCGTATATACATGTATACCTATGTGTATATTCATGTATATGTACAGGGGTGATTAAAATAGATGGTTAATGTTTAAATTAAAAAATTATTACAGTAAAAATATGTTGTCATTAGTCCCCTTTATAATACCCAATTTGCTTCTAACCTACTTATCCCAGTATTCCTGCTACTTCTGAAATAGTTTGGAATCCTCTTTTGTGAGGGTCTGTATGAGGGTCTGTAGTGAAAAACGAGCTACCCTTAGCTAACCCTAAGGCTGGGCCTGCAGGAAACCCCAGGTTCATCCCCTGCCCAGCGAGACAGAAAGAAACCTGGAAAAGCTTAGAGCAGAGCTGCTTCAGGTGCATTCCTTTTCCTCCATAGGTTGCCAAACATTCAAATTCTCAGGCTCGGTGCCATCCAACAGAGTCAGGGGCTGCGTTTCCACGAGTGACGTGCAGCTTTCAGAATCAGAATCCTTGTCGAGTTGGCCTGCTCACCATGGACCCTGCTTCCCTGATCTGTCAAAGTAGCCAGAACCCGGGGGTCGGTGGCATGGACAGCCGTGTGAGCACCGTGGAATACAGGACTCTGACAGTGCAGATTCATGGTCATTAATTTAATCCACATAAGGATTCTTCTTAGGAAACAACTGGGAGAAGGAAGGGGAGACTTGACACTCTCTATTCTTACCAAATAGGAAGATCATGACAAATTCAGTAATGAAGGTTAGATACAGAGAGAGTAGTTCTGTGAATGGAGGCTGGACGAGGCCTGGGCTAGAGGAGACTGAGGAGGAACTAGGGAGGGACGCCTGGGATTTATTTAACAAGAAGAGATATTAGGGAGTGGGATAAAGATGCTGGGGCATTTGGCCCAGAAATGGGAAAAAGAATCTTCCCTACTTTTGATTTTATGTTGCAATTATCTGTATTGTCAGGATCTGGTATGGATCTTATTATTTTAATTTGACTTTTCATGTTTAACTTGGAAGGTTCATCACTGTTTCTCACATTGTTACTCTTGAGGCCCTTTCTGTCGTGAGGCCGTGTGACAGGTTGGGTTGCAGGCACACGGCTGCCTTTTGACATGTAGTGTCCTTAGTGAGCAGGACAGGATCTGTGCTGGAACCGGCGTCAGAGCAAAGCGTGGCATGTGCAGCAACGCAGACGCTGACTTATGCCTGTTTCTCTTGCTCACAGCCAGGTTTAAGTGGGCCCTGCGCAGAGACCCCGGGGGAGCGCTCAGTGACCAAGGCAGCACCTTGGCCCCATCCTCTCTCTGCCGGTATGTTCTGGAGTCTTCTGAGGCTAGGAATTAGACCAGAGCGGGAGTGATGGAAATGGGTGTAAGTCACAGAGATAAGGGGAGCGACATTTCAGTGGGGGGGGACATCTGGGGTGCCCAGGTATTGGCTTAAAGAGTTTCAGGGCAGGTTTTTTTCCTAAATGTTAAAGACAAAGTTTGCCTTCATTTTAATTAAAATAATTTAAAGAAGGAAGAGAAAAGGAAACAAATATATATACAAGACAATTAAGGTGCTATGCTACTCATTTCTGTTTGTTCATTAGTTCACTAGAAAGGTTTGTGCTTATCTTGTTCGATCAGTTTTTCATGCCCGTGTCTTGTAACCTGAGCAACTGCTGTGAAGATAAAACCCAGTGTATTAACTGTTGTTGCTCTTCTGTTATCTGGTTTTGAAATTTTGTGTGATTGTTTAATTGTTTTTCCTCTTTAAAAATATATGAGATAAAATAGATTCCAGTTTACTGAAGACAGAGGGTCAGCTGAAGCTGACCCTGCACCGTTTCTTCGGGAACCCTAACAAGAGCCTGCCGAGACCTGGGGTTCTCCTGGGAGGGCAGGGGCTGGAGTCAGCGCGTGACACCACACCAGCAAAGCCAGTCCACTGCGCCTGAAAACAGAGGGGTTTCCGGTTATTAGAGATCAGAAAGAAGTCAAAGATCAGAAAAACAAGGAGTCAAGCAAATTTCAAAGAATCTTCCTAAAATGCATCTTTGTCGTCTTTCCACAGAACATCAGTAGCTCCCTCTGCTTGTCCAGCCTTGTAGGACTCAGCCCTAAAAAAAGTTTGTGTCCAGCTCACCTCACTGTTTCACCTGTTTTGCTGACCATTCAGAATCTCCCCAAGGACGACAGCATGCTCTCTTCCCAGCTGACCGCAGTCACAACCATCAATTACGGTTTGCTTCGAATCACACTGCCCTTTCCGCTCGGAACTCTCTGGATAGTTTCCCAATGACTTGGTTTCTGATTTCCAGCCCTGGTCAGCTGCAGCAGGACTGCACACACCAGCCCAACCTCGCATTTCCTACACTGCTGCCTCTGCAACCTTCAGAAGTTCCCTGAGAGCTGAGAATCTTGTCATTTTCTGCTCTGACAAGTTCTCGATGTTTCTCCGGAGTAGAATTTCTTAATGTAAAAGGTAGCCTGTGCTAGTTAACCTTGGACTCTCAAAAGACCGGAAGAGACTGGATTTATCCATCTTTTTGTGGCAATGGGACTGTTTGGAGGAAAGTAACACAAGCTGGATCTTTGTTTGTAGTTTCCAGCTTTTATTGCAAGCTGGAAGTTTGAAGTCTCCAAAGCTTAAGGAGATGGCTCCTAAGAGCCATCAGCACACCACTTAAAGGGAACCCCATGCTGCAGCCCATTATCCAAACCTCAGAAACCAAATATGAATTGATCTGGAGAGTCTGATTTCCCTGGCGATCAGCGTCACAGACAGAGCGTGTGGGGCGTTTCCACTTGTTCACTGGCATGGTACATGGCATGGTGTCGAGAGTTCTTGGCCATTACGCCAGTCTTCTGGTTTCTAAAAAACGTATTATAGTAAAGTACTGTGTTAGCTTGTTAAGAGATTTTAGGGTTGGGCCTGAAAGATGATTTGTAGCTATGTATTTGGACTGCCAGTGAGATAACAGATATTGAGTAAGCATTGGCCAGATGATTGATCTAAGGAAAAAGCCAAAAAAAAAAAAAAAAAAAAGGTGGTGGAGGGGGGATGATTCTGTTGTGGATCTAATGTAGTTGAGCAAAGCTGAGGAAATAGAAAATGAGCAAGCAGACAGCTTTGCTTTCGTTCTGCCCTTCTGGGTCGGCGGTTGACGGGATGGCCAAGGGTTTGCCTGGCACAGTGACAGGAGTTTGTCTGAATTTAATTCAAGCAAGGGATTTATAGGGGACGTTTACTCATCCTTATTACAGACAAAGTGAAAGACAGGGCAGATTGTCTACAGCAAGAGTAGGGTTAAAGTTAGCCAAGCAGTGGTGACTTTTCACCTCATGAACAACTTAAAACAGTCATGATGTAGGTTTGCATTACCCTGAGCACATGGCTGTCTTTTAATTTATTCTTAAATTGGAGGCCTGAGGACACTGACTCGAGCATGATTTTAATCATTTGAACTTTCATTTCCCATGAGCTCTAGCTCCTGCTTCATAGATTAATTCGGATAAGAAAGTTAGAGCAGTGTCTGTTGCCTGTAATAAACACTGCTGAATTGGGAAGAAGACTACATTAGCCAAAATCTTATTTTATAACTTGAGGTTCTAAAAAGCAAGAGCAAATCAGCCCCTTAGCATTTCCCAAAATAGTCCAATCCATCTGCTTTAAAAATTATTGCCAAATTCTTTAGTTTGTTAATAAGAAATAAAACATTGGTGGGGGGCCATTGAACCCTTCTCCAGTTGGGGTGCATCCCTTTCTTTGAACAGACATTTTACAAACCTGCAGTCCTATGCTATTTGGAGTTTTATCATCCTTTCTCCTAATATGTACATGAAAAATTATCATGCCACTAACCTCTGACCTTCCTTGAGTTTTGCTGGTTTTAGCATGGCTGGTGAGGTAAGTATAGGCTAAGTTTTTGCACTTTGTTTACAGAATCCTAGGAATTAATCTTCGGGTTTTCCTTTGACCTTTTTCTCTCTTGATTGTTTATTTTATGATGAAGAAGGATTGACTGTCTGAGTTTAGTCACCAAAGATCTGTCATTTGATATCTTGAAAGGAAACAGGAGCTGTCTTAGTTTCGGTGGGGTCTTTATGATTAGAAAATAGAAAAAACGCAGAACACAGGTGGACTCAGGTCACAATTCTAATTGTGGGAGTCCTGGGGGCCCTGTCCTACATCGCATTTCCCCTGTTCTGTAACATATGGGCTTTTCCAGATGGGCATTCTGGGTGTGTTAGAGACCCAGTAATAGGCGTGAGATGCGGCAGCTGGAGTGGCGCCGTGTGCCTGCTCAGGTGCTGTAATCCTGACACTTGGGGCTGAAAGAGCCAGAATGAAACTGGAAGCCGTTGAGATGATTATGGTCCCCAAGGAGGGTGGTACTGTCAGCGTAGCCCTCTTCAGAAGTACTGGAAAGAGTGTTGGAAAAGCTTAGACATGGATTTGAAAGTAAAATAAAAGGCCCTGCTTCTGCGTAGGTGGGGGAGGAGGACGTGGAAGTAGCTTATTCTCAGGTCCCTTGTGGGGGCTCTGAGAATGGTTGCATTTGTATTTCCTGGGCCCAAAGGAAGCCGGAATCGTGGATGCTGCCAGCTAGTTTGGTCCTTGGGACTGGCAGGGAGGGAGGCCCGCTGGCCAGACCCCCCCCCCCCCAGGTCGTGTTAGTACGAAGGAGAGATCTGCAGGTGAGGACCGGAGCGAGGAGCTATTTTTATCTAATAGAATTCAAAGAACAAAGAGATTCAGGAGCCAATTATCTTGGAAACGGTTTCATTTTATGAAGTAAAATAGAAGACTAAAGAAAGCAAGTTTAAGAAGGTGACGAGAAATGAACACCTTCTCTGAATCTTGACACGACACTTCACGGTCACGATGGAAGCAAGGCCAGGCTGTGTCCGTCTTCCGGAGAAGCCCGCCCTCACCGTTTGGCGCTTTCCATGTCAGTTAAAATCTCCTCTGTGCAGTCACAGTTTCTTCTCTTCTGTCTCGGGGCTGGGGGTGGCGGTGTGTGGTGCAGCCGGGCTCACCCCAGCCTCCTGTGCCTGCCACTAGGACGGGTGTCCTCTTCTGTTTTCAGAGACCTCGCCTGGCTCAGTGACCCGAGCTGGAATTACGGTCGGGAGCACAGATGGCTGTTGGGGTAAAGGCCGCTGGTTTTCCCTCCGTCTGATCTCCCCAGAAAGCAGCGAGGGCCCCTCTCTTCCCCGCAGGATGGTGTGCTGTCACCGGTGACCAGGGGGCAGGTGGCGCGGTCATCACATGGCCCGGGGCTCGCTGCTGCTGCTGCTGCTGACCATGGAACCTCCACGCCCAGCGGCACCCTGGTTCCATGGGCCGTGGCATGGCCTTCAGACTCCCTCTGTGTTTGTTTTCTAATCTCTGTGGAGACGAAAGAGCGCAGTTGCTGTGACTTGGTTTTTGTTCAGTATTACTCAGACTCTTTTTTTGTCTTTTTGAGTTAGGGTCTCACTATGCCGTTCAGGCTGGCCTTGAGCACACTTTTAGCTCAGGCTGGTCTCAAACTTACAACGATCCTCCTGCCTCAGCCTCATGAGTGCTGGGATTCCAGGCATGTGCCACACCACACCCAGCTTACTCAGACTTTTAAAACACAGTGAAAGATCATGTCATTTTGTTCAGTATGTTTTTAGAGGGGAGGAGAGACGGGTGTTGGTGGTTGGGAGTTGTTTCAGAGATTTATAAATATCATTTTCTGCTTTATTAGTAAATGACTTTTGGGGGCAGTGCTGGGTCTTTGCACTGAACTGCCTCCCCAGTGCTCTTCTGGTTTTTCTTTTGAGACAGGATTAAGTTGCTAAGTTGCCCTGGCTGGGCTCGAACTGGTGTCAGCTTCCCAGAGTACAGAGAGTGAAGCTGTTCTCCACTGTGCCTGGCTAATAAATGGCTTTAAAGGAAGAAAAGACTTTTTTCGATTCGGTTTCTGGGAAAGGATGATTTTGTTAAGTTTCAAGATTTGATTCACCTGAGACTTGATTAAATCATAACCACGAACTGACCATCTGGAAAACACTATCAGTGGATCCAGAACTGTTACTGTCATCTGAATCATAAAATACAATTTGCATCAAGCAAAAATATTGATGCACAAGGAGAATCCAAGTCTATACAAAGGTCTGATCTTCTTAATTTTATTTCCTTTTGAACCAGTTTATTTTGCTTGTAGTTTCCAATGAACCCTTTTCCCCCTTTCTGTTTGACCTCTCCCCCTTTTTCCTGAATTTGCTATGAGAGGCTGCTTTTCAGTCTCATTGAAATTCTCAATATAACTATTCTATGAGAATGACCCCAAATTTTATTATGACTGCTTACCCTTTCTTTAACACGATGTAGTTTTTGTTAGAGGAAGTAAGAGTCCTGTTTCTAGATGTCTGTACAGACCTATGACAGGTCGTAGAAAAGGCCTGGCGGGATGGTCACCTACTGATGGACATTCCAGGAAATCTCAGCTTGACTATTGCAAATAAAGCTGCCAGTGAGCATTTGCGTATGACGTTCTCCTCCCCGCTTCCTCTTTCTCTCTCAGTTGAGGGGTGCCCTACCACTGAGTTACATTCCCAGCCCTCCCCACCTTTTAAGTTTTGAGACAGAGTCTCACTAAGTCACCCAGGCTGGCCTGGAACTTCTGATCCTTCCCAGCCTCCCAAGGACCTTGGAGTACAGGTATGCGGCACCACTCTGGCCATTTTCATTTCTCTTGAGTAAGTAGGAGACTTGTGACTAACATGGCATGCTGATGCTTAATTAAAAAGAAAAAGTTTTGCAAAGAGTTTGCACCATTTTATATTCTGACCCACAGGGATAAGAGCTGTAGTTATTCCGTATCATTGCCAACATCTAATACTGTCTGTCTTTTGAAGTTTAGCCATTTGAACAGGTGTGTAGTTGTTTCTCATTGTGGTTTTATTTTATTTTTTTTATTTTTTTGATACTGGGGATCAAACTCATGACCTCGTGCTTGCCAGGCAGGCACTTAAGCCACTGAGCTAAATCCCCAGCCTCATTGTGGTTTTAAAAGTTGCTTGTGTTCATGGTTTTCGTCTTAGAATTTTCTCTGGTTTCCCAATGCTGTTCTGTGCTGCGTGTGTTTTATTTCTCTGTTGCTTATCACCTGCCAGGTTCCCTCCTGTCCATCCTCACTTCTTTATTTCTTCTTCCAGCCTTTGTGCTTACCCAAGGGTGCTTTGTTTTGGCTGTGACTCGTCTTCCAGTGAGGGCCATTTTCCGTGCTAGCTGTTTACTGAAGTACAGGCTGGGTGGGAGGTGGAGGAGCAGGTCAGTTCAGACATCTCATCTCATTGTTCTTAGGTAACTCACCAGACCCTGTGTTTGTGTCACATCTCACTTAGGAATCTCCGTGATAGGATCAGGTTATGTGTTAGGACATCAGGGCTCTGTGAGGCCCGAGTGATGGACCTTTGCTGCAGTGACCTTGTGCTTACCCACCTTCCTACCTTCCCCCACAGGAGACACCATCCTTGCACCCTGGCTCTGGCCACCCTGCTGGGGACCCCGACCCCACACTCCTGCCTGCTGGGGTCGCTTGTGCCTTCTAGCTCAGACCTTTACTCCTTGCAGATAACTGTGTCTCTGTTTAAGTTTTGTTCTGTTTGGTTGTTTTAACCTCATTTGATTTGGCCCAGGTTTTACTTTATTTGAATTAACTCTTCAGGGTTTACGGATGAGCCGGTCTTTGAGTTGGCTTGAATATTGAATCCTCCCCCTTATGAGCTCTTTCTGTGTTGAGCTGGCTGTAGGAGGACTGTGGAGAGGAGTCGTCCCTGCTCCATTACTTCCCACCTGATGTCTCACTTGATATTTCTCAGTGACTCTTGGTTGTGCCGTGGCCTTTTCCCATGCTGTTCCTGGCTCTCTGCTTCCTGCGTCGGGACGGATCCTCTTCCTGCTGCTCTGGAATGTCTCCTCTTGCCTCCCTTCGTGACCACGCTTTTCTCCAGTCCCTGGTGTGCTGCTTCACTTCCCATACCCTAATCTGGACTTTCCATCAGTCCTGCTGGAGTTTCTAGCCACCCCTCTCTTCCTGGGACCTGGAAGTCTTCCCTGTGTAGCCTGACTGTTTCTGGGAGGCTGCCCTTTCTGCTCCGATCTGATCCGACCCCTCCACTCATGAGCAGAACTTATTTGTAGTTTCGAGCTCTTTTAATGTGGTCTCCCCAGCCAGACTGTAAGCCACGGAGAACATGGACTGGATCACTCATTTTCTGTATACTTACTGTGCCTAGCACAGCACTGACATAAAATAATCGCCTACCAAACAACTAGTGTTAATGAGTCATCTCTATATATGGTTGTTTGGTCAGTGTGTTTATACAACTTACCATCTTCATCATCTGGTTTTATAGTTTTCCATTTGGGCCTTTTTAGGGTCCTATATGATTTGCCTGGTAGAGCTGAGTGGCTGATTTTCCTCCCTTGGGTAGTTGTGTGTGTGTGTGTGTGTGTGTGTGTGTGCACGCATGCGTGTCTGAACACTACATGCTCTGAGCTTCATAGGACATGTCACTGACAGAAACGTAGCAGCTGAAATATAATATATATTAGAACTCGTGGAAGGCCGAAGAATGAGACGTAGTTCCCAGTGTATTAAACTGTGGTGCTTTTAAGAATCGTGGTTAAATGTCCCGTTTGATTATTTGTGGGAATCAAATGCCATAATTCAGTTCAGAGAAAAATAGCTTGCCAGATTTTGGCATCTTTCCTAAGTATAGGATGCTTCTGTATTTGGTATTTTTAGGTTTTATGGAAATAGTTGGTTTGAATTTTCAGTAAGGGAAAAGAGGGAAGAAGAAGTGGGAGAGATGATTACACTGATTTGTAAGCGAATCACTGACCATATGATTTGCACAGTTAGACATGTCATGAAGGTGGTAGCGCCCAATTTCAGTTTTTTTAGGTGAAAAAATGAAGGCCAGCATGGTTATGTGACTCCCATAACGTCACAGCAGAAGAGGTTGAGGTAATTTATATTATTTCTGAATTCTCGCACCTAGTTTGTAGAAAATGTTATTGTACAAATAACTGTCTGAGAAACTCACATGTTACTGAAAAGTATAATCTTACAAAAAGAAAGCCTTGGGGCTGGGGATTTAGCTCAGCGGCATAAGTGCCTGCCTTGCAAGCGTTGGGTCATGAGTTCGATCCCGGGTACTGGTTTAAAAAAAAAAAAGTCTTTACAAAGATTTCTCATTTGTGCCTTCAAGGTGCCAGACAGGGTTGTCTTTCAAAAACAAATGGATCTGGCTAGGTCCTGTCATAGCCAGGCTCACCCTGGCTCAAGGGAAGCGACTGGAGGGCGTGGTGAACTGGAAGATTATTTGCTTGTGCTTGAATATCATGCACCTTGTCTCCTGTCACTGTGGGCTGGGGTCTGGTTATGCTTTCGTGCTGACTGCAGTGATCCTTGAGTCATCTTTCCCCAGCCCCCTGCCAGCAGCATCTGCATCCCTGAGGCTCCTCCCACTTTTTCAGAGGACTAAGATCAGCAGTGGGTGCCACAGGCCATATGCAGTCTGGGGGTTGGAAATGCCCTTGGAGGCATGGCAGAGGCGAGAGGGAGTTGGTGGGGGGCAGTGTTTTCCCAGTTGACAGGTAATCCACATGGGGCTCCCTGACTCGGTGGGGCTCATTCTCGGGGGTCAGGAAATAAGGTTTTTTCTGCTTCACAATTTTGTCTCTAGCTTTGTCACACTCAGGCAATCATGCATACTGTTAGGATTTGGAAAAGACCTTCCAGAATATTTGATGTAGGGTAGAGCTGAAATACGGTGTCCTTTCTGTTGTTTACTTTAAACCTATTGAAATGTTTTGTAACTGCAGTACCCTTGTTTTGGGAATTAGCAAGTGGGGACCAGATATCTACTGAACACTTCTATACCTAGAAATAATTCATGCTTTTTCTTAGGGTGTGAAAATTTAAGGGTATGAATTGTGAGAAATGGAGTCTTTCTTCTGAAAATTAAATGTAGTTTTAGGACGAAAATACAAGGAATCAAAAGTACTACACCAGAACATAGCATTTTAAAGTTAAAAGGGTCAATGTTTTTGGTTGCAAATAGTGGTCTAGATTTTTTCTGTTGTTTATGATATATATTTACCTAACTGAATTTGAGTCATTGTGTAAAATATATTACCATCTTTTGAATTTCTTCTGCCTTGCAAGTTAATTTGAGTGGTATAATTAAAAAATATTATTCACTATATTCCCAGTGTTAAAATTTACTGTAATCTTTATTAAAAGTGCATGTTAAATTTAGTTAATGAGGAGTAGTTTAATTTAAAATATTGAAGCTTTTTTCCCCATAAAGGAATACCACAATTAAGAAACAATACAGAATTTGTATCTAAAGGATACTTTATAAGAAGAATGTATGGAAAAAGTCCATATGCTCACATTTGAAAATTTTGAAGTTTTAAATATTTAAAAATGGTTTTTTATCATAAAGTCATGAATATGAATTTTTGTGACCATTGCTATTATCTCCTTTGTGTTAAAAGCTCTAGCCAATGAAATTATCCTATAAAAATAAAAATACATCAGGAAGATCCAGAAATCATTGCTGGTAAATGATGTTTTACTTAAAATGATAATAAATGATTTTTTACTTAAAAATAGGCCTAGGAAATAAAAGTTGCTAGTAAGAACCTGGGGTCAATCTCTGTAACAATCAAGTAAATATACATTAAATCAAAACAATGAAATTTATTTTTACTTTTAGGTGACCATTTTTCAATGTAATAAGCTACTGCGTCTTGCAGTAGTTCATATAATTCTAATAACAACACTTTTATGCATTACTTTTATGTAGGTATAAGAATCCAACCCTCCTTTTACGGAAATCCGTGGAAAATTGAGTAATTGTCTTAGTTCCCAGCACAGCTGGGATTTGAACTGAGCTGTAGAATGCAGCTGTAGACTCTGCTCTTCTGCCCACTACACTGCTCCTGAAGATAGGTACCCTTCGGTATTGGCGAAGGTAGCACAAAGAAAATAGGCTGCTTGGCCGCAGATGAGGGAATGTTTATCCTGCCTCCTGTCTAAAGGGCCTTCCAGAATCATCCATCAATAGCTGAGAATCCAGCCGTTCTGGTTTTTAAGAATTCATCCTGAAGAAATGATTGGGCAACTGCAGGGTGATGAAAATATGAGGATTGTTTGCAGCATGGCTTATGTAACGATCTAAATAGCTACCTTCAGGGAGTTGTTCAATTAAATCATGCTACGCCATGCAACGAGATGTTAGGTGGCTATTAAAAGTGTTACGCTTATTAATATGGATGACTGCATTACATTTGTGTGATCAGAAGCAGGTACAGAGCAGTTTGGCACTGTAGCACGACCTCATTTATCTGCACTTCTAAACAGCTATGCATGTGTTTATAGACCACAGTGCTACGGGCTGTCATCTTGGAGCGCTGCCTGGATGAATGACGTTTAGTTTCTTCTTTATATGTTCTCATCTTTCTTTGGAAATTGTATAGTCACATGGCATTTTTATAACTGGGAAAGCACCCTATAAAAATACTCATTTTCACTGCCCTCCAACATATAATTTTATGATACAATTAGTTTCGCAGGTTTAACTTGGCTTCATACTGTCTGAGTGTGAGGCAGCTTTGTATGAATTTTTTCATGAAGCGCCCTTTCCCAATTTGTTTTTGGTCTCCGCTTCCAGAGCTTACTATGCTCTGGCCCAGAACTTCCTGGAGCCTAGGTGTGCTGTCGTTAGGTGGGGCCAAAGAGCTGTGATTGCTCTAAGCGGCAGGTCCTGCCTTAGTTTGCTTGAGCTTCTTGATTTAAGCAGCACTTTTCTGTAATTAATTTACATACAAGTAGAACTCTGTTAGAGCAAACTAAATGTAAGGTGTTGGGCATCAAAACGGATGATGCTTTAAACTATGGTTAAAGTCAAGAAATGCTATTAATGGTCAGAATTCTTCTGTCAAAACGCCGCTGGCTATGGGGTCCCGATGAGATCTCTTCTTTCTCAGTCTTAGCCCAGTGTAAAGCCCGCCACGGCCGGTGCTCTGCCACACACTTCACTGTGATTTGGACTTGGCTGCTATTGAAGTGCTTCGGGAATTTGACTTCTTTTTGCTCATATTTAACACATAGGCTTAAAACTAGTTTAGTTGGCTGAATTCTTTCAGGGTCTTCTTAGAAGTAATTGTCTGGTAGATACTAGTGTTTCCCCATCCTGAGACCCTAAAGTGGTATAAAAGGACAAAGAGCCATTGCTCATTTCCTAGAGAACCTCAAACCCTGGATGATAGAGATCTTTCAACAGCAGAATTTGTTTTCTTAAAGAGCAGTGAAGTCTTCCTCTTCTTTCTAACGTGAGTGGGTTAACTCACGTGGTCTGTGCAGGCAGAGTGAGTAGATTTGATGGGCTTGCTCACTGCCTGAATATACTGCTCAGACCAGAACTAATTAAGCAAAGCAGATTCCCAGAAAATGTACTGGTTTTTGTTGGAGGCCACAATTCCATAATGGATTTTCACTAGACTTTGTGGATCCGGCTTAGTCTTATTAGATTCTCTCTCTCTCTCTCTCTCTCTCTCTGTTGTCAGGCCTTGCACATGAGAGGTGTGGCAGTAAACTTACTTGTCAACTTGGTGGGCTCGGGTGCTGCCTAGGAGATTGGTGAAGCATACTTCTGGGTGTGGTTGTGTAGGCCATGGAGGTTTTCCCTGCTGCCGTGAACTGAACATCTTTGTTCTGCCACATCCTTGCACCGTGGTATTCCTGCCTGGAGCCAGTTAGCCATGGGCTGAGTCCCTGAAACTGTGAGCCAAGTAAAGGCCCCTTCCTTAAATTGTGAGTGTGAGATGCTTGGTCCTAGCAACATAAAGCTAATTAATGCACTAGGCAAGCACTGTGCCATTGAGCTGTGCTCCCAGCTCTCCTTTTGCTTTGTATTCTCAGCTCTGAAATTATTTGCTGGAATCAAGATTAACTCACTGCAGTGGTCCATTATAAAGCCATGCTCTGAAAATAACCCAGGCTGCTGTGTGTTTGTCAGAGCTCTGGGGTCTGTGACTCACTTGGTCATTTATAGACAAAGCCCAGAATTGATTTCGTGAAAGATCTTGCCCAGAAATTACCCCCCTCCCTGCCACCATTACTCTCCATGCCAGCGGAGAGTAGCCTTTGGTAAAAGCATGCATGCTGGTTGATTTCCTTCATGTCCATAAAAAGACGAAATTCTTCTCTGTGGCTTTGATCTTAGTAACATGTCAAACATTTAAAGGTCATATTTCTGAGAGTGGACATTATCTTGAACTTCTTGTTCCCAAATTTTTATAAGAAACTCACTATGAGAGATTATGTTCATGAAAAATACTTTAAAAGTTGCAGCCTGGAGACTGATTTCCAGTCTAAAATTTGAGTTGGAGATGTAGCTCAGTGGCAGAGCTCTTGCTTAACATGGGCATCCCCAGTGCCACATGCATAAGAAAAAAAAAGTTCTAAAATTTAAGTCTTAAATTTTCTCCTTCAATTGGAGTATAGTGGCCTGTCCAGCAGTATTCTAGTAAAAGTAAAATTTAGACTATACAGATTCGTTTTTAAATAACCACACTAAAAAGGTAAAAAGAATTGGTGAAATTAATTTTAGTAGTATATTTTACCCGGTACAATAGGTCTGGAACACTATTTTAACCTGTCATCAGTATACATCTTGTCAACGAGAGATTTTATCTTTCTGTATTGTCTTTAAAATCAGGTGTCTGTTTTCAGCCTTGCTCTGTGTCTCAGTCTGGACTAGCTAGGTTGCAGACACTCAGAAGCCAGACCACCTTCATACACTCAGTCCTGAATAGATGCCTTGGAGAAAAGCCCGAGACTTACGTAAGGCTGGTCACGAACAACCCCACTATGCTTGATGTACGTGTAGGACTGTAGACTGATAATTCATGTATCATTTTTTAACATGTAAGACTGTATATTTTATTAGGTAATTAGTTGCTATGGGCATATGGCTTCCTCAGTGACAGGAAGCTGGCCGGCTGATACACAGCAACCTCCGGGCACAGAATCACAGGGGCTTTAACTCTGGGCTCACAAAGGTCACACAAATGCGGTCCCACTCTCAGGATCCTTGTAGAAGTCATCTGTATTAAAACCAGCAATAGATACTGCTTTTTCTCGGTAAAGTCCAAGGTTTCAAAAAGTTAATGTCTCATGAAGAAATTTCAAAAATAAACCTTGCCATTACTATGGTAACTAGCTTTCCAATATGCTGAAGGAGCTGTAGGTGCTGGGACAAAGCAGGAGAGAAGTCTCTTCCTTTCCCATCCAAGGTGAGGCACTGTTAATCCCTCTTGCACTCGGGAAGAACCAATTTCCTTGTAGTTTGCATGCTTTAATAATTCAAGCTCATCTGTGTACATTACTTGTATCTGAACATTTCTTTCTGCAGGAAATTTATAGTACTGGTATATCTCCAAATCCAAACTCTCACTGTTAGAGCTCCAATTTTCAGGTCTCTTGCTTAGTCTCACCTTTCCCACAGGAATGCCTTCATTTTGTTCCCAGTTTGTCAGCAGTATAATCTGCCACTTTCTTGTAGTGACTTAGGGAAATTTCACAATCCTGTAGCACATTGGTTCCAGACAGATATCTATACCCCCAAATCATCTGGGACATCATACTTTCTCCAGCACTTCCAAAAATATGACATATCAGTGCCTTGGCTTGACTGTATTCCACTCCTATTCCATAAAAAGACAAAAATCCTAATGCCAGAGTGTGTGTGTGTGTGTGTGTGTGTGTTGCTTTTCTTGTGTCTCAGCCCAAGCACCGGCTGGCTCACAGGAAGGTGTGGTTTGGCCTTGTGATTCTCTTTGCATTTCCCACCCTTCATGTATCATGAAGACTTGTCTCAGGTCTCATTACCTGGACATCCTGTGTGCTTACCTTCTGGATATGTGGATGGGCCTGTGAAAATTCTGGTGACTCTGCCTGAGACTGGAAAGCTAAGAGACAAATCAATGGCTAGTTCTTATTTCTGAGCAGAGATGAATGGCAGGGGTCCCATTGTGAATTGTGCTCCGATTTCTCACCTACCTTGGCTTTCCTAGCCTGCTTTTAACAAGCACTTTTCAGCCTGCTGAATGCAATACTGTAACACTCCACGCATCTTTTCATTGTATTATTATTTTTATTGGATTTGGGCTAGAATCCTGGGCCTGGTGCATGCTGGCTAAGTGCTGTACCACTGAGTTACATCTCTGGCCTTTTAAATATATATATATATATATATATATATATATATATATATATATATATAGAGAGAGAGAGAGAGAGAGAGAGAGAGAGAGAGAGAGACAGACAGACAGACAGACAGACAGACATGGCCTTGCTAAATTGCTTAGACTCAAGTTGAACTTGTGGTCCTTCTGTCTCAGCCTCTCCACTGAGCTGTGTTCTAGTTGTGCACCACTGCATCTAGCCCTTAGGCATCTTTTAAGTAAAACCTCGTGTCCTTTAAATTTTGATTCATTATGTTCCTGTATATGTTATTGGGGAATAGGATTTAAAATCTTGGAAGACCGAAGGCTCTTGGTTGCCTTCTGGTTATTTTTAAGTTAGTTTAACAAACTTGGATATATTTAGGGAAATTGTTTGATTTAACTTGAAACTATATAGAGATATTATCTGGTGATTTTAGCAGCACCCTCAATTGGGAACCTGTTACAGTATGACGTTCGGGCACCAGGTCCTGGGTTATGGTCCGTAGGCCTGGGTTGGAGTCAGGTTCTCTGTTGTCATATTCTTATTAACACGTCTTCCATTTCCTCCCTCTTCAGCCTGATCTCCTGGAAAACAAATCTTTCCATATCCAGTCTGCACAGTCTGGTTGTTGCCTTTCTTCCTCCGACTCTCTGGCTGAGCACCATGTTTTGTGGGTCAGCTCCTTCCTTTCTTGCCCCACCCATGATCTTGGTTTGTGTACTAAACAGTGGGAGATATCTGGTGCATTAGTGAGGACTCTAACCCTGTGACCAAAATCTAATGCAGACTCCCTAATGCAAGAAGAAAAGTGTTGGAGTGAGGGGCAGGAGTGGGTCCTTTCTCAGGCACTAGATTGGAACGAGTGGGAGCTCATAGCGTCTCTGGTCCTCAGCCTGCTGAGCACCAGGACCCTAATTTCTTCACAGGACAGGAAAGACAATGCTTTCTTCTTGGAGGAGGAGAGGAGTGGTAATATTTAAGATTCAGAACCTCAATTTAGGGCAGCCCACTCGGGACCCCTTCTGTCTCTCTCTCAGACAGAAGCTTTCTTTCTCTCAATAAATACTTCTGCTCTTAAAAAAAAAAGAACCTAGATTTGTCCCAGTGAACCGTGCATTAGTGCAGAAGCACCTGCTGTTACAGAGGAGGCGTTCTTGTCTTATGCTGGGATCTTTCCTTAAATATAAACCCGACTGATAAGGCAGGGGAGAAGGGCAGAGTGTTTGGAAACATTTTTCCTATTACAACCAGTTAAAGTTGGTTTGCATTTTAATGAGATTTTAATTTGTTTGAAACAATTATTTGTTTAAGGCAATGGCATTTTTCTAATTTTAATGGTGCCACATTCCAAGCAAAAATAAATGTCTAATTGTATTTATAAACCAAATGATTTCTTTGAATGGATTTTAATCAGTCAATTGAAATGCATCTTCTAGTGTATTAAATTTGAGAGCAGTGATGTAATTCCTCTAAATTTAATGAATTAAAATAACTCCTGTCATTAAAACAAGCAGAAGGTTGCAGCCTCCTGAGAATGGAATTGGCAGTTTCACTCGTAGTCCAGTAGCTCAAGCTGCTATGTAACCCAGTTAAAATAGTTGTATATTATTGTAAGAGTTTCCTGCTCTGCAGTGATCATCTGTCAGTCCTCGAGGCTTGCTTTCACTCTTGTGTTCTGCGTTGAGTGAACGATGTCTCCACTACTGCGGGGGCAAAACTTTTGGCAAAACAAGTGGGAAGAGAAAGAGCTGGAGAAGACCTGCTTTGCACGAGTGCATCTTGCGTGCAGGTGTGCAGTCAGCGGGAGAGGGTGAGTCACGGCCTTCAGTACCTGGGGTAGGAGGCCGCTTCAGGTGGACAGCGCTCCCAGGTGTGGCCGCACCGATTTCTCCTGGTCCGTAGCTGTAGGCTGAGAGTGTCACGTGGGTTGGACACAGCTGGCCGCTGCGTTGGGATGAGCAGCTGACTGGGCTCATAAACTCAGCACCAGTACTGAGTTAGAGGGCGGAGTTTAAAAAGGAAGATGATTTATCTGTGAAGAGGAGGAAAAAGCAGAAGACAGAGGTGAGACATGGGTCCAGGTGCATGTCCTGGAGCCATTGTCCTCAGCTCCTCTTATTAGGACCGGTGACCCTTCACTCCATGTGGGTACCTGGAACTTGTCACAGTCTGACTCTAACCGGATGACTTCGACCCTAACCCGGGCACCTCTGCCTATATTCCTTTGGTCTTTCGACTCCTTACAGCCCTTCTGTGATGAGTAACTTTTTTGGGGGTGGGATGAGGCTTCTTTTTAGGCAGCTTAGAGTTAGTGATTAAATAAGGGAATGTGTGTGTATCTAGTGCAGTAGCAGAGTGAGAGAAAAAATAAATATAAATGTATAGGTGTGTGTACTTTTATATATTGAATAAGAATATTTTATATATCGAATAAGAATTTATTCAAGGGGGTGTGCCAGCCCCCTTTATGTTGTATTGGAGTGGCTGAGGAATGGTTATCCTGCTCTTTTATGGTTCTGGCTTCCTCCATCCTTTGTCTGTCAGCTCTTCCTTTGATAAATTCTCATGTGAATTGTATTACTTGGTGCTTCTCTAGGGGTGTTATGGTTTGTGGCTAGATGTCCCCGCAAAGCCTCAGGCAGTCATGGTGGGAGGACCTTTGTGATTCATTCATTGTCTAGCACTGGGATTGGTGGTGTGAGTGCTGCACCTGCCCAAGGGTGGGCAGCTGGCCTTACAGTATAAGTGAAGGAAGGAAGGAGGCGTTCTTTGCCCTTTTGCTCTTGTTGCAGATACCATGAACAGTTGTTCATGTTTGCAGATGCCATGAACAGTTGTTCATGTTTGCAGATGCCATGAACAGTTGCCCCTTAGCCACATCACCCTGCCTTGGATTCAGCTGAATATGGACTGAAATCTCCACAAACTATAAACTAAACCTTTCCTTCCTTCATTTTGGGTGTCAAGTATTTTGTCTCAGCAGAGAGAGAAAAGTAACCAGGACAGTCTGGTTTCTCTCTCTTTCTGTACCTTTGTCTTTCTAATCACTGGAGTCTAGCTGCAGAGATAAAAGCTGCTTTTATTCAGATTTTTTATTAGTTTCTTCAGTAAAGCCCAACATGCCCTCTTTCCCTACAAGCTCACCATTGCCTGGGTGCCATGGAGCCTACCCCAGCACACAGGAGAAGGACTTTCCTTTCTTAGTCTGTGGCAGGACTTTTATTCCTAAAGTCCTAAAAACCCTGAGATATCCTAAATTTAAGAACAAGGGTTGGAAGGTGGCTCGGGCAGAGATAGAGAAGGTGATCTGTTTACAGTCCTATGGGTCACCAACAAAAAGACAGTTGAGATCTCTGAATGTTTGTCCAACCTTGACCCCAGCTTGGGCAGTGAGGGCCCATACCCTTTACATATGAGCCTTCTGGACAGCCAAGCCCAGCCAGCCCAGAAGCAGCCCAACTCTCCTGTGAACTGCCTTCCTGTGCCCAGGTTTACCTGCTTTGCATTATCCACCCTCTTAGCTGATGTAAATTCTGTGTAAACAGTTTAGATCTTCGTTTGCTCAATTTTCAGGATTTAAAAAATGCTGTTAGCTCTGGTGCAGGGATGTTTTCTACCTGCTCCCCAGCCCTGATGCTGGTAGTTGTAAGAATTGCGTCCCTGGACTTGGTCCTTTCCCTGGGTAGCATCTGTAACATCTCAGTAAAGCCTTTTGTCTCTGAGAAACCTTGATCTCAAGAGTTTTGGTTCAGTAGAACACTCGCAGCTTAGTCCTGCAATGCAAGGAGCTGTTATTCCCTTCAGAAGTGGGCAGTGAAAGGAGGGGCAGAAAGCATATGATTTTTGTCGTGTTCTTCTGGAAGGGCTCCCCGTTATGTTCCCTGTCTGTCCACGTGTTGTCAGGTCCCCTGAGAGTGTCTGGAAGGAGGGAGAGAACTACTTCTCAGTAGTAGCTTGGGCTTCTGAAGTCGGCTTCAATCTGTGGTTCACAACCAATTTAGTAAGTCGATAACCGTGTCTTCAAAGGCACTTTGCTTTGGGGCCAAGAGGGAATACCGAAAAAGGTATTGACTATTAAAACTATAAATAGTTGGTTATGTCTTTCTCTCAAAATTTTTGGGTAAACCTAAGTACTACAGTGCTGTGGTTTGAGTGTGTCCCCCAAAAGTTCACGCATGGGAAAGCTAATCACCACATTCCTGCACTCATGGTATTTGGGGTTGAGGCCTTTGCAAGCTGATTTGGGTTCCTTGAGGTGGTGGGGGTGGGGCTCAAGGTGAGCGGGTGTGTGGGGACACAGACTCTCGAGACATAAGAATGGGTCACCCCTGCTTGGTGTCCCCCTCTGAAAATCAAACCTGAGGCTCAGCTCTGCTTAGAGAGAGCATGAGTGTCGGGGTGGAGCTGAGGGAGGGCCACACACCCGGACACAGCTCCCCTAAAGAGCTCCCATTTATGTTGGAAGTCAGATTTCTAGCAAGGGTTTGTTGATGACCAATAAAACTTAAATGATGGGAATCGGATCATTTTCTTACAACAAAATATAGCACGTAGTCATCAGTGTGACACAGTTAGTAGAAAGAAGAAAGAATAAAAGAAGTGTTAAAATGTTTAAAGGGTCAGAAGAGTTCGTCTTTTTCCAGAAAATTGTGTGGTGTCCCAGTGTGACATGTGAGTGCGAGTGTCTCAACACAGTCATAAAGAAAGTTATGTTGCAAAAGCTTCTCGAGAGCTTTGTTGACTTTCTCACGGGTTCTCGTTATTCCTATGATATTTAAATAGTTTAGT
>PVJX010009807.1:0-59527 GCA_004027295.1 Dolichotis patagonum
TGTAGTTCTATTCAAAAAAGAAATACAGAATGAAAAGTAACAAACTACTGTTACACATAAGACAAGAATGAATGTAAATTCACTTTACTAAATGAAAAACCACATGTCCCATGATTTCCATTATAAGACTTTCTAGAACAAGTAAAATTACAGAGATAGAGAATAGATTGTGGCTTTCAGGACCTGGGGACATGGGATAGGTGTGACAACAGAGACAAAGCAGGGGACTGTTTGCTTTTTTCTTTGCCATAAAAGAAATCCAGGTATCAAAATGTGCATGTGGTCTTTGAAAAACCATCTAACTTATTACATGTGTTCTCTAATAAATTAAAAATATGACCATTGAGCTATTTTAAGTCTCCTGTTGTTTTATTATTTAAACAATAATTTGAGCAAAAATATGTTTATGATCAATCTTTTAACTAAGACATATATTAGATCTCATACAAAATAATTACTTTCAATTAATAAAATTTGAAGTTCTTATTTAGAAAATAATTCTGATATAGAATTTACAATTGG
The DNA here is from genome assembly GCA_004027295.1 of Dolichotis patagonum. Classification (NCBI taxonomy): domain Eukaryota; kingdom Metazoa; phylum Chordata; class Mammalia; order Rodentia; family Caviidae; genus Dolichotis; species Dolichotis patagonum. The sequence goes on from PVJX010009807.1 coordinate 523, forward strand.
TGAGTATGCAATCATTATTTAATGTATGCTGATCTGCTTTTGTTTTGGTATACAGCTCTAAACACTGAAAGCTGATTTTGTAAAAGTATCAAGCATTTATGTTATGCACTATTTTATAACCTTAGTGGTAAACTCTTCTGTTACATTCTTGTATGAGTCAACAGTGGTTCCTTGCACATCTTACTTATTCTAGGTCCAGAGCTGGAGCAATAACCTCTATTAGGAACATATCAATCTTGTATTAAAGGGAAAAAGAAAGACAGATGCACAGAATGATACTAAAATTTCCTACTAGAAAGTTGCATTCGTCACTTCTGCTCACACTCTACTAAGCAATATGGCCATTCAGATGTCAGTAGGTTCAGAAAGGAAAGCATCATCTACCCACAAGAACACAACTCAGAGACACTGGAAATAATAATGCACTGACTCGTACCCACCTGTCTAGTTCTTTGTCATATTCAGGTTGAAATGGAGACACTGATATTGTCTCCAATAACACTGAAAATGTATTTTTTTGTTCTTAAATCCATCATCTCAGGTAAAGTCTTGGCTCAAATATTTGGGTCATGGTATACTTAGTGTGATACAAAAGTAAGAATTCTGAGCATCATTTTTGAACTATGTCTAGGTGTAAATATCCAGCTATATAAATAAACACCAAATGCATATATACACACACTGTATAGAATATTTAATAATAAAATTTCACTCCATCAGAATGCCAATATACACACACACATTCTCCCTTGTTCACTAGATTTTACATACAGTTCACTCACTAATCAAAAGTCCTAGGTTAGTGGGCATGATTTTCATTGTCCTATCACTACTATTGAATATTATCTTTATCTCATATAATTTTATATGAAGTAATAAACACATGGAGGGAAAGTGATTTTAAAAATTAGGCCATTAACTAAAGAGCACCAGTTTGGCAGATTACTGTGCTAGTGATGGAAGATGTGATTAAAAATATAATTCAAGTCCACAGTACACTGGGAGCATTCTATTTCTCTTGGTGACTAGCTTACTACAGATCAATAAATATTCACAAGACACCTGTGGATATATATTGCATAAACACATTAAACATCTAAACATTAGAAGTATCACAGCTGGACTGCTTAATAGAGTAGCTTTTTTGAAGTCTCTACAGTACAACACAGCAGATGATATTAGACCAGATGAGAATTAAGTAGAATAAATTGAAAAATGCACTATTAATGTCCACTGACCATGAATTTCTGGTTAACAAAGGAAAGATGAATTAAGCTAAATATTACTTAAGGTATTTCTAGCTAAGTAGCCCTTTTGAATCAAGCACATAATTAATCCTTTCTAAAGAAATAGGTCTCCCAAACCAGAGGTGGTGACACACGCCCGTAACCCCAGCACTTAAGAAGCTGAGGCGGGAGGATCGTTGCAAATTCAAAACCAGCCTGACCTGAAAAAGTGAGCTCAAAGCCAGTTTGAACTTTATAGTGGGATTTTGTCTCAAAAAATTAGGTTTGTTAGTGCCAATAAGTAAACAGTAGATTTTTCATGTGACACTTTGGTATAGTATCTTGACGGAGTGGTAATGAAATTAATCACATAACAATTTCACAAATCACAGTGAGTCTGTCGATAAAGTAATAAATGTTAAAATTTTTCCAAACTGTTAAATGTGAGTGCCCTGCCATCTAACACATTCTAATTTCCCAAGATTCACAACGAAAGCTGAGGTGAAGCAGAAGACAATAAGGAAAAAGCATAAAAGTTGAAGAATTTAGGTTCAATATGTAGCAATGATATGATGCCTAGGCCAAAATTTAATGTCAAAATCTTATGTCACAATACTAGAAGTATAGGTTTCATGACAGTAAAGAAATCCCTTTCTTCTAAGGTAGTCAGAAAATATCTGGAGCATAATATTTCATTCTGAGCATGATATTTGAAGAAAAACAGAAAATTGAAATATTGCATGAAATCAAGAAAAAAGAAAACTGGATGGAGAATCTGTACTAAGCCATATGTATCCATGCAAAAAGGAAACACTAAGAACATATGTTAGTGGAAATTTTGGAGAACTCACATACATTTAACTAGGAAATAATACATTTGAATATGGACTCTAGATACTTTCATAAAACTATTAAAACCTGCACAAAAAGGCAGATTAACCTATCTTGTGACATATTACTATAATTCTTGCAAAGTTACTTCCCAAATTATTAAAAACTGTCATTCACCTATACAGAGACAATAGATCAGAGGAGATAAACAGTACCTATTTGTAAGTTTGATTTCAAAATATACTTTACTCGAATTCAGTTTGTGGTGCTGGGGAGGTGACTCAGTGGTAGAGGAGCCTTGCATGCACAAAGCCCTGAGTTCAATCTCCAGTACCACAAAAACAAAACAAAACAAAACAAAAAATAAGTAAAAGTATTTGAATAAGCTTGTACAATAAAATATATTTAAAACTTTATCAGGAAATTACGAATTTGTCTGCACGCATCATGATGGTCAGAGTGTGCATATCTGAAGGGAAACTAAACTCTAAATCATCACAGTATTTTAAATCATAAACTTTTAAATTTTTATTCAGAAATCAGAATACAGAATTTTGTTTTCGTCTATACAGATTCCAAAGACTATAAGAAAAAGCAAGAATGACTTCTTGCCAGACCTTACTGGTTTGAAAAGATTAGAAAAAAATATTGAAAGTTTATTCCACAGTGTTGATAACTTGCTACAGGAAAAAAAAGTGGGGAAGGTGGTGTGTTTTTGGTTGTATGCAGGACAGCTGTATCATGCTAGTGAAATTATGAACTGATTATTTTATTTATTTGTGAATTAAGTATGGATTAAGGAGATATGCTTGAAAGCTGAGTTGGTAAGAGGTAGGATGTGACCATTAGTCAAGATTTTTAACCACAATGACTTGAGATCCACCTAGGATAATTAGCAAAGCATAGTTCTGGACGTGTCTGTGTGGGTCATTGAGGAATGACATTGGGAAATATATCTGGTCTCACTCCCCTCTTCCTCCTCTTCATCTTGTCCTGTGCTGTTTCCTTGCTGCCACAAAGTGAGAACGTTCTACTCCACCATAGCTTTGTGCCATGTTTTTTCATGGAGCCAAACAACCATGGACGGAATCTTCTGAAACTTTGAATCAAAATAATCTCTAAATTGTAGGTGTCAAGCATTGTGACACAGCAATAGGTTATTTATTATACAGCCCCAGTATCCCTGAAACTTTTGCTAATCCTCCCAACACTTAATGTAATTAAACAAAGAACTTTAAAAATACTTAATATCATGTTTATAAAATTAAGGAATAGTTTGAAACATTTTGATAATCTGTCATCCTTCTTTCATTCAAAATGATAACAACTTTACCCATACTTCTAATTAATGCCATAAATTCATCCTACGTTCCAAATTGTTAAAAGATTATAATTGTAAACCCAGTGTCTACTAGAAATTTCTCCAGCTGATCACATTATATTTTATTATTGCAAACTTGTCAACAAGAGGTCATAAGAATGAAAACTATTTTGTTTAACTGAAAAATTGCCAGTTAAAATCTGTCAATGATATTTCCACTGGGAATTAAACATTTTCAGAAAATGCATTGAATTTTTGTCTTTAACATTAAAACAACATTGCATTGTTCATGTAAATATTTAAACTCTGTAATGTTTAGTTAGAATTGTTCTTCCTAAAAATATTTTCTTTTACTAATTTATACTCTCTTCTTTTAAAAACGCCATTGTAAAACTTTTAAAAATAATGTAAATGTCAGATTTCCAATTTTAAATTTGACATGTAATTAAGGCAGTTCAATTTTACTTTAAAGAAGAGGAAATTAGAAGTTTACTTGATTGCATTGAGCGTAGGATGAATTAGGACCCCTCCATAATTGTACTCACTATTCCTTCAAAATGAAAGGTATCTGTTATCAGCACATTTACATTAAGAATTATAGTTAGGTTTCATGCACCTTGACTTTTATGAATTTTGCTTTACCTGACTTGAAACTAAACATCAGTTCAGCACTCAAGATTAGCTAAGCTTTTGACCCAGAAGTTTTGCCCAGAAGGACATTAAAACCTCAGACACTTCACTTAAACTCTGCATGTATTTTCTTAAATGATTGATGAACTTTGCTGAGAAAAGTACAGCTTCTTTAAAACAATACTTCTCCAGCCAGTGGCAAATGTGAGGTCATGAGTTCAATCCTCACTACCAAAATAAACAAACAAAAAAAACAATAAAACAATGCCTCTTAGGCCAAATTCTCACCATAAGCTGGCTGAGTTCACGTTCCCTTGAAAGAGGAATTGTGTCACTTTCCTTTTTGTGAATAGTCAGGTAAGATAACATGTTGCATGTACTAACAAGGAATGCAAAGGGAATAGGAATGGATAACCTACTTATCCACGTGTCTCTTAGTATTTAAACTGAAGTTGCATAAACTTTGTGCCTCTGTTCCTAAGACCTTCATCGTGAAGCTATCTCAGGTATATGCTGCCTGCATACATTTATACCTTCTTTGTCTTTCAATAAACAAAATGTAAAAGCTAAAACTAATTACTAAACTCTACATGAAAACTACAAAATCAACTTTATTTTTCATTTTTACTAATTGTTTTTTCTCTATATGCTGGCTTCTATTTTATTCATTCCTTATTGCCAGTATTTTATTTTCTCTGGCATTTAAATATTGATTTCCATTATTGAAGTAGGAGCTATTTAGCCTCCTAACTTTTTGCTTTTAACCAGTTATTTTTATGTTGACTGATACTCACCTCTGTAACTTGACTTGGTATTATCTAGTTAAAGAATCAACAAGTTTGTAAAAATCCAGATTGTAAATATTTTAGACTTTGAGAGCCAAATGGTCCTTATCATATCTACTGGGCTCTACAATTTTATCACAAAGGCATTGGCAGATGATATATAAATAAATCAATATTGCTATATCCCAATAAAATCCAGTTACAAAACAGCAGGCCAATTTTAACTCAGGCACCAGAGTTTATTGACCCTTATTAGAGATAAATCCACTTGTTCCAGACCCTGAGAAGTTCATCTGCTCATCTATCAGTACATCAAGCACTTGGACAGCCATGTATTAATTCCTATGAAAAATCCATATAATCAAGGATTTGTCTTCCTTCAGTTTCTTTTTTAGTCTTCTCGAAATTTCTGAAATCAAGACAAGTACTCATCATCAAATGTACTGATAATTTCAAGTAATGGAAAATTACATTAATATATCATGCCCACTTCATCAGTGAATGTATTTCATATAGATTGATGAAATTTTAAGTAGCTTTAATCTAAAGAGCCAAAATGTCTTACATATATTATTGGCCATTTAGTCTTTTTAGTATGAAGATAGAAAAGGCTGGCTCAAGATCTGCTACCTTTGTGTTCAGCTTCCACTTACCTGCATCTTCTGAATGTTAGGAGAATCTGTATATTGTTACCTTTCATTTAGTCTAATAAACAAGCAGTCCCACTCCACAGAAGTTAAACCCTTAACTTAATTTAAATCTGGATTATCTTGGCTGCTCTGTTGCTAGCAACTGGTTTTTATGAAGCCACAGACTATATCTCAGCTACTGTTTTATTAATTTTCTCCACTACACACACATGCACTGCCAAGTCCAGTTATTTACAAAGGGAAGCAGCCATGCAATGCTGTTGGTTGGCAGACATTTTCTGTTTGTCTTCCAATGCATTTTCACTCTCAGTCAGAGATATGTTCCTCTTCCCCAGTAAATGTTCCAAGAGGCCCTAAAAATTTATTATTCTATATGAAATGTATTCCAAAACTACACTTGGGTAACTATTTATACTTATACATCATTATGTGCTTAATTAGAGGAGTCAGTGAAAAATAAACAACATAACATATAGATCTTACAATTTGCATTTTTCCTTCCAGTGAGATATTGTAAACTATTTTATTCACTTTTAGTAAAGAAAAACAATGTTAGAAAACTTCCTGCTGAAAGTAAGAAGAAAACAGAGCACATAGACTACATGCAATTGTGGAAATCCGAAAGATGGGTACAAATTTTGTGAGACCCAAAATGAACATAATAGTTTTTTTTAAAAATCATATCTAGAATATTCCCTAAGATGAATGAAAATTAGAATGAAAAATGAGAACTAAAGGTAAATAGGAAATAGAAGAGTGTGATTAACTAAACTCTGAACACCTGAAATTAAATAAAAATACATAAATAAGAGCTAAAATATGTCTTGACCAAGTAACGCTATTGCTACATTTACTGACATGATCTATTAAAATCAATCGTTTTTTCTTCTAGTTTCTTAGAAGCAGCTAGGGAAGCATTACTATTGTTATGAATAATTAAGTGCAGATGAGTTGTTTTAGCCATGGTGGCGTAGCACTACTAGTTGTTAGTTGAAACAAACCTACCACTGGGACTGCCTATGAGAAAAGTAATTAAGAACCATTGGAGCCATCAAGAGACCAAGTGTGTACAGAGTATAAATGAACTGCAAAGATTTACAAGGAAACAGCTCCACAGAGGGAGTCTAGTGACACATAAACTACCAGAACTGCGCCTTTAAATGGTTACTAATTTTTACCAGAAGGCTGAGATGGAATTAATTCTATGCAAATTACTGAAAATCATCTATTTTGTATTATAACTTGGAGATCTGACAATGCATGTGAGGTTTTTTTTTAATTGAAACATGTAAAACAACCAAAGCATTAATTATTGAAGGAATCATGCTAGGAATTATTAAAACCATCCCACTGCACCAACTGTAGAATGTGGATGGTGTAACTATTAGTCAGGCCTGCCTGACTTCTGCAGGTTCACTAGAGTTTTACCAGTATCAGCATCACAAGACATGATCCCACATTAGCATTTATTCTCCCGATGAATTTATTTTAGTTGTCACCAACACTCTCCAGGGAATGGCATCTTAGAGTACCCCTAAAATAGTAATAATTCATCATTTTTCAAAATCAATTGGTTTGTCATGATAATATCCTGTTGTAAGATATTAGACAGAAAAATAAAAAATAAATGGGGTGTATTACATAGCTAAGGGTGCCATAACAAAAATATCACATTTATTTTTCACAGTTCAGTAAGTTCAGGATAGAGATGTTGGCATGCTTCATTTCTCCCAAGGAACCTCCTTCTTGCTTTTTAAAGGGCCACCTTCTTGCTGAGTCCTCAGGTGGACTTTTCTCTCTATGCACAGATCTGGATGGCCGCTGTATGCCCCAATGTCTTCTTTTTGTAAAACATCAGTAGGCTTGGTTTAGAGCCCAATGGCTTCATTTTAAATTAATGACCTGTCATACCCTACAGTATCAAGGGTAGGCTTTAATGTATGATTGGGGTGGGTGCTAGCAGCATAAGTCAGTCTCTAATAAGTGAAAAAATAAAACATTGAAGACTTAAACAAAGAAAACGCAACAACTTGATGTGTAAGAAATGGCCAGACATGACTGGTAAACTGTAACAAAAACTGCTGGTCAGAATTCTCTCTTCATGATGAACAAGGACACATGGCTGATTAATTTAGTCGTCTACTTAATGGATATTCTTTGATATTGGAATAAAAATCAAATTCTTAGCATGATCTACATGGCCTCGCACTACCTTTAATTAACTCTTTCCCTTCCATCCTTCATCTAATGAAATTCAAACACCTTAGACTCCTTTCTGATCTCTGAATGTACTGTTCTTCCTTCTACATGGGATCTTTGCCAATACCATTCCCTCTGCCTGGACATATTACCATTTATCCATCCATTGATTTTATTTCATCTTTTCCCTGCTGGGGATCCAATCAAAATTTAATACATGCTAAACAAGTACTCTACCACTGGCCACATTCCCCACACAATCACTTTTACGTTAGTGTCCTGCTCTTAAAAATCTCTTGTCTGTGATCTTGATCTAGTTTAGACTGTTACTACATCCTCTAAAACACAACCATTTTTCATTTATAGTAATTTCTGTGGTTTGTAACTATGCATATGCTTTTATATGTACTATGTGTACAGTAATTACATATTTATCAATAACAGCTAATTTTTTTCTAACTCAAGGAATGATATACTACTGAAAATACAAGTTGACATGTATATAACATCTAGTCTATAAAATGTGGTATGAAGTTCAATTCTAATAATTTTAAGATGTATTTTAAATTGATAGAAATATCACTTTCACATTTTATAAACAGCAAAGCAGAAACACAGAATGCCTTTTAAAAATTAACTATTTATATTTAATACCTAAAGAGTTCTGCAACTTTGGTGCAAAGATTTGTGACTTAATAGCTCATTCTTATCCAACATCATATTCTGCACAATATGTTCATTATCACTTCATTGTTATGCACTTTATGTTACACTGTATATACCAAAATGTTTATTGATATTATGAAAAGAAAATTAAGTGAAAGTCACTTAGTAAGAATAATCATAATAACATAAAGAAAGACCAGATACTCTATCACAGCAAAACTGAATCAAGATCCAGTTCTTATTTAAAAGTTAATAACCCTGGAAATCAGTAAATGCACAATATTTAGGATTTCAGTAAATTTTACATTGGAAAATGTGAATTTAGTTCATATCTTTTATAAATCACTTCAACTGACAAATGAAGAAGGGGGATATTAGTGAACCTTAATGATTGATAACTGAAGTATATGTTGATATGTTGTAAAATTATCTACATATATACCCACACGTATTAAGTATAAACACCTACTAATCTTCCTATTCTTTGACAGAATATCAGAAACTGTTCTTCAAATAGTAAATGCAACTTTAATCAACACTTTCGGACCCCTGCTATTGCTTACCTGGAGGACATAGAGTGTCAAGGATAAAAGATTGGGTTCTAGATTCTGGGTTCTAGATTCTGGATACTGGATTCTAGATTCATATGGATTTAGAATTCTGGATTCTAGATTCTAGATTCTTAACATAGAGTTCTGGATTTAGAGTTCTGGATTCTGGGTTCTGGGTTTTGGATCCTGGACTCTGGATCCAGAGACAGTTCTGGATTCTGGATTCTGGATTCTAGAGACATATGGATTTAAACTACTAGCTACTTTCATGACAAAAGAAATTATTAATTAACTTTCTTCAAAATATAGGACATCTATCTTATGATGTGGTCTTGAAGTTTAAATAAATTGCTGTACATAAAATCTAAGAAGAGCCCTGTCATAAAATAAGTATTGAAGATTTCAGATGTCATTATTTTATTTCTCACTCAAAGAATTTTGAGTTTGAGTTCATTGATTGTCTGACTCTTTCAGTCTTGGTCTAGATTATTCATATGTGAGTTATCTTTTAAGAACAGGCAGGAAACTGCAGTTTACTTAGAGCTAAAGAAAGAAGAGATGTAAGAAAAAGGGCACAAATATCAAGTCTGATGAATTTGATGGATGTACTCATGATACCAACTGTACTTCAAAGGCAAGAAAAATAATATTTGCTCATTTATTATTCAGTAATATACCTTTCTATTTCTCTATCTGCTATAAGCCACAATTCTAGACATACAGATGTTGGCCTGGAAGTAGAAACTTGCAGAGAATTATCAGGTAAGAAAAAAGTATATATATTAAAAATGTAACTTCTTATCTAAAATAATATATAATATAAAAATCTTTAATCAATAACTCATCATCTAACTAAATCAATCATTTAAGAAAATAATTTTATTTTCAGTTTTCTATATCTTTTATGTTAGCTCTATTTAATGGAAACAATTTGAAAAGTAAAGAATAAACCAAATTGATAATGAGAAGGAATTATGAGAACCAAAGCAAGAATAAACAACAAAAAATCTGAGGAAACAAAGAATGTTGCAAAATGACCAGAAATCCAAAACCACCAGGAAGAGAGTCTTAAAACTGAATGTAATTCAGGTAAATGCTAGTAGTAGCATGATTTTTAAATGTAATTATAACAAAGAAGATATTAGCACACTATCAAGAAGTAACTGTAAGTCTGCACAGTCTTGGAAAAAAGACAGCTGTCAAGAATAAAATTTAGTATTCAGATATGATTAAATTGCCATGATTAGTCATGTGCAGAATTCCATACCATGGGGTACCATAGAAGGAGGTGTCAAGTACACTTGGGGTGATAACAGTTGTTTTCATCCCTTAGCAAACTTTGACTAGTAGACAAGACACAAATACACATGCACACACACATGCACACATATATACGTCTTTACTTGAGTCCATGGATCCCTGACTTTAACGCAGAAAATGTGTGGTGAACAGACCTGGGCAGGGAAAGCTGCTCAAGTCATAGTGACCAGAAAGCGCAGCAAGCAGGGAGGAGCCAGGTGGGAGACACGTGCTTTCAGCTCATGCCCCAGGTGCCCTCCTCCTCTGAGCAGGCTCCAGCTGTTGATAGCACATTGAGCTACAAACTTATAATTCAATCATCGCCCAAACACATTAGGCTTTGGGGCCAATTTAGATCAAAGCCACCTTATATAGTTCTATTTGTTTTCTCACCTTGGTTGTGATGATGACTGTATTTGCCTTTTAAAAGTTTTATTAATACATGATTACAGCAAATCATGGTTATATTCCTCACAGAGAGTTGGTAGAGCTATATAAAACACCTTAATTCTTTTTGATGACTATAGTTCTAATCTTTTGTTACTAGTATGTAAAAATTAAGTTGATCTTTTGAATTAAAGTATACATTGATTTCATTAAGCTCCAATTGTCTATTTTCTTATATTTTTTGTGGGATGAGTTTAAATCATCTGTAAGATTTTATTTTTAAGTTTATTTAAGTTTATTTTATTTTCATCTACAATTTTTTTGTACCTGGCATTGAACTCACAACCGCGCACTTGAAAGGTGAATCATGGACTCAAGAATGGTGTTAGGAAACATTTTGTCTACTAGTACCTTCTAAAAAGATTTAGAGAGTTAATATAATTGTCTTCAAATATGTGCTTTATTAAAAATAAACATTTTAAAGGAAATAAAAAGCAAATCACAGACCAAGAGGATGCTTAGAAATAAAAGTTACCTGGCAAATGGTTATCCAAAGTATATGAGTATATTTAAAACTCAGCAATAAGAAAATAGTTTTAAAAATGGGTAAAGACCTTAGAAATCACCATCAAGGCATAAAAATAAGCATATAAGACATTTCGTATACAATTCATTGTAGAAATGAAAATTAAGCAACATAATACTAGCATACACCTTCTGAAAGATACCAAATTCAATATGCTGGCAATAGATATTGAAAAAGATATGGAGTAAAATAAATCCTAATCTTTGTTTGGAAATTCATTCAAAACAGCATAATTGCTTGGGAAGATGGTTTGGAGATTTCTTACAAAGCTAAATGTACTCTAACCATAAGACAAGGAGTAGAATTCCTTGGACTTTATCCAAAGGTATTGAAAAGTTATGTTCAGTGAAAAGCTTACATAAACAGAAGTGTATGAATAAACAGAGCTTTATTCATAATTATCAAAACTTGGAAGTCTTCAAGATGTTTAGCAGTTACTTAATAGATAAATAAACTGCAATGCATTCAGTCAGTGGAATATTATTCATCGTTACAAAGAAATTAGCTACTAAGGCATGAAAAGACATGGAGGAAACTTAAGTGATATTACTAAGTAATGTTAACTACACTATGTAATGTATATTGCATGATTCTAACTATATGACATTCTGGAAAAGGAAGACTAGGTAGATGGTAAAAAGATCAGAGGCTGTCAGAGTTCAAAGGAGGCAGAAAAGCAATAGGTGGAACCTAGAGGATTTTGAAGGCACTGTAAAGTCTGTATTATACTATGATGGTGGCTGCATAGCATCATACTATCACCTGAACCCATAGACTATGCATCACCAAGGGTGAATCTTTATTTAAACCATGGTCTTTGAGTAATACTGATGGGTCATTACAGGTCTGTTAGTTGTAGCACATGCATCGTGCTCGTGGAGGACACTGACGATGAGAAAGGCTGTGAATGTGTAGGAGCCAGAGGCAGGGGGTGAACCCGTCTCAATTTTGCTTTGCAGCCCAAAGTATTATAAAATAATAAAGTGGATTTTTTTTTTGGCTTGGGGGGATTGTCTTTTGTTAAAACGCTGTTAATGGGTCAATCAATAAATGTGATTGTATTAAAAGGAAGAAACTATGTCAAAAAGATACCATTCAGTATAGGCTAACCAATGTGAAATAAAGATATTTATTTATAAAACAAGTAACTTTTACAGTGCTCATCTCCAAATATTTAAAGGCAAAGTAAATAAAAAAACAATAGCTAACACGGCCATGGGATGTGAGCAGCTCCCTACTAAAAAAGAAAATACAGCAAGGGCAGGGATTTAGCTCAGGGGCTCAAGTGCTTGCCTGGTAAGTGTGAGGTGATGAGTTTGATCCCTGGTACAAAAAAAGAAGAAAGAAAGAAAGAAAGAAAGAAAGAAAGAAAGAAAGAAAGAAAGAAAGAAAGAAAGAAAGAAAGAAAGAAAGAGAGAAAGAGAGAGAGAGAGAGAGAGAAAGAAAGAAAGAAAGAAAGAAAGAAAGAAAGAAAGAAAGAAAGAAAGAAAGAAAGAAAGAAAGAAATACATGGCAACAATTCCCACTTGTAGTGCTGGTTGGGGAATTAGCATTGTAACTTTGGAAAACAATTGCATTATTCTGTTATTATTCCATTTAATCTTATGATTTTCATAAGAAAACTATGACCATCAAAATATTCATGAAAATGTATATGGTGGTACATTCTTTAATAGTCTGGTTATGGGTAATTTTACATATCAATTAAGCTTGACCAGTTAAACGTTTTGGATAGACACCACTCTATTTGTTACTGAGAACGTATTTATAATTGTGACTAAAATTCATGAGCAAGGACCAGGGATATAGCTGCGTGGCATAGCACCTGCCTGGCAAGCATGAAGTCCTGAGTTCAATTCCTGGGACCAAAAAACCCCAAAAATCTTTATGTGAACAGACTGAATGTCCTCTATAATATCCATGAAGAAAAGACAGATCTCCAAAATAAAGAAATTTTGTCTCTAGAGTATCATTATAACTAAGATGATAGTAAACCTTTTCCTGAGTCTCCAGACTGTGGATCTGTCTTGCAAATTTTGCGCTTACCAGCTCCGCACAACAAACCAACCCCCTCTTCTATATATCCCTGTCTCCTTTTCTCTCTCCCCCTTCTTTGTGTCTCCCCCCACCATATATACACACACAAAAACATCCCACAGGCTCCATTCCTCTGGAGAATCCAGACTAATAAAATACCCAAAGCAGGAAATGATTCGAGTATTCATTAAAAATAAATAAATATATAAGTGGTGAGAGAATCACAAAATGAAATACTGAATCCCAATGAAAATGAAATGCTACTAGCAAAATATGAACAGATTTCAAAAACAGTGAAATGATTTAAAGAAACCAAGCAAACACATGATATGGTTCTATTTAACTGAAGTTCATAGACAAGTAAAACTAAATTTCAGCATTCCAGGGGATGTGTTTAGGTGAGTAGAACACAAAACATAATCACAATTAACAAAATCAATAGTCATTGTTTAGAAGCTAGGATAAAGGAATTATCGGGGGCCCAAGAGAGATTTCTGGGGTATTAAAATGTATTACTTCTTACAAATAAACTTGCATGTTTATTACCTTGGTTTTCTTTCAGCAAAATGTGGTTGTTTTTCTGTCTTTTTTAATATATGTGCTATATTCCACCATAAAAAAATTGCTTTAGCAAACAGGAATGACAGATCTACATTAAGAGACGGGGGAATGAACTCAACCATACAGACACATTATTGATAGTCTGATTTTCAGGTTATTTCTGTTAATTGGACGCTAACATGTTTAGACATTAATGGGAAACCATTTTACTGTTAGCGAGGTCTCATGTTTTGATTTCCAGTTCATTGCACAACACCGTGAAACACGAGACGACTGAAGTCAGAATGCTCTGCTTTTCCAGAGCCCTTGCCTGAGACACCAAGAGGCAGGTGTTCTTAAGAAACCGGTTTTTGCTGCAATAACATTACCAGCCTGCATGTGAAACAGAGCCTTTGGAGCGAACAGTTTGTGTTGCGTGCAGAACACATTAAAGCTGAGAAGAGCTCAATCGATGATCCAAGAACACGATGTCTGCAACCAATCAGATCCTAAATATCTTTTTCAGCCTCCTGCAGTCAATTGATCACCTAATACTATTGGATCCGGGCGGTTTTGCTAATACATTTGCCTTTAGCTGATTCCATTGATGTTCTATAAAACATTGGTAATACTCAAGAGAGGTAATGAGAAGCCTTACCTGATTCACAGTGACAGATTAGAAATGGATTAAGACATAACTTCTTCCCAAACAAGGATATGGAAAGGCAAGGATATGGAAAATAATGTGCTCTTTCCAGATCCATGGACTTCTGTAATCAAATGATTATTTCAATCAGCTCGTGCCTCATTTCCTTTAATTAGAAATATTCCATTTATAATATTTTATACTCAATTCAATGGATAGCTTTTACCGGGACCAAACATTTCTGTTCTTTCTCTTACAATTCCACTTATGCAATTGTACATTGTAGATTAACTCTAAAGTGATAGTCCTTATCCGATGCTTGAAAGTCAATCAGTTGAATCCCAATAAATAATATGACAAAGTGCTTTCAAATAAATAAATAAATTGAATTTTTAAAATGACTCTGGCAAATAAGGGACATAACTGCAATAGAATGATACAGATATGAAGCTCTATTATTGATAACATTTTTTGTTTGGCTCCTAAAACCATAGCAACTCAAATGTTTTAGTTAATACACAAAACCAGGGCACTTGGACAGGTATTCCTGCTGTCTGTAAGTGCTGTAAGTACAGTAACTGTGATTGCTGTTACAAAGAAGGTTTTTATACCTGCTGCTTCATGACTTAAAAATATCACCCTTGTGATTTTTGTTAAAACTTGAGTGTCTCTTTGCTTAATGATACTAGAATCAAATCTATTTCCTCTTTTTGATAAAAATGATGCCACTTCTCTTTGCCTAGGAATTATAATCTTTAAAATAAATATTAAGGGTTCCACTGAGGTCTGTGCTGATAGTAAAATGCAATATTTCAATCAGTTACCATAAGATTGACATGACTTGGAGTTTTCAACTCCAAAGAAGTGTTACTTGAAACTCCACAAGGCTGGCACACAGCGATTAAAAAAGAATTTTTTAAAGCTATTTCATGCAGCCATCGCATGATAATTTAGTTACATTAAGTCCACTCTGCCTGTGTTTCTTCCGCTTTCTTTCAATCCATTGCATAAACACCCTTGTCCCAAGCAGATAGTTCTTTTGTGATTCTATAAGGCGAAGTTTTCAAGGCGGGAAGCAGAAGTTCCTAACTTCTGCTCTGATACTAAGGTCAATAAGTGTCTCCGGGGAAAAAAAGGGGGAGAATTTTGAGGTAAATGCTTGAGTAAAGTTTGACATTTTCTTGAAAGGCAAGCAAAAAAGAAATGTTTGCCAGTTGATTTGTCAGTGGTAAGGGGATAAAAGGGCTGGATAGCACAGACAGCGTGAAAATTGTATGGATATTTACACCTGATATCGACAAATAAATTTTTCATTCTAAGGGAAAAAAGCTTCTCTTCTTTAAATGCTTGTTATCACCAGGATTCCCAAGTCCTGAAAATATTTCTACAATATCTAATATGACACAAAAACCTAACAGGATTGAGGAAGAATCTGAAGTTCTCAAATCAGTTAAGTCTGTTAATGACAAATATATGTAAGTGAACAAAAAAGCCACCTGGGTTGACTTGAACTTTGTAAAGAATACAAAACATCATGACCAAAGCATCAGCATAACCAGCGTTAAACACAGATACACTTCTCATAGCTGCATTAAAAACAAAACAATCTCTTCTTGCCAACTACTTCACCTCTTATCTACTTTCCCAGTTCCCACTGCTTCTCTTTAAATTTTCCCCAATCACAAATATTGACGTTTGAGCACCCTTAAGTCATTAAGCCAGGTATGGTGTTTTTCTGATCTGATACTAAAATGCATTCCTTAGTGGAACACAGGAGTACTCAAAAAATATTTAATAAAGCTCCTTACATACACTACCTAACATACGCACACTACAGAGATGCTATTACCACTGATTTTCCTTAGTAGAAAAAACAGGCTTATCACAGTTAAAGAAATGCACACATGCTAATATATGTCAAATAATAATTTTAAAAATTCAGAACTCCCTGTCTTTGTCAGGGAGCTGCTTCATCTATTCCTTAAGACATTTATTCTTTTATGTTGTCCCTATAACTGATATCTTAACTACCTACTGCATAATTTAGTATTTCACAACATATTCTCCTAACATCTCATTTTAAGTAGTTTTCTTTCAAAAAAATTCAAGCATCTAAAGATACTAGACAGCACATTTGATTTCTTTATTATAAAGTCTCTGTTTTCTTCTTAGGACCTCATAATCCCATAGACTAAGGACTAGAATTAGAATCCAGGAGCCAGAAGTAAAAGGCCTCCCCCTCTCCTTATACCCAAGGAAACGTGCAAAGCTCAATGCTATTTAGCAAAAGTGAAAATGTGCACACAGCACAGTAGGGGTTTTATATCCTTATGTAGAGAATATATATTTTGAAGGAAAGATTTATACCTTTATTTATATACACACACTCCTCAACAGAGAAATCTTGTGAAAATAATTCTACTCAGAAACTTTAAGTTGTTAAAATTATTGCAAAAACATTGAACTAATTCTGTTTTCTCTGTGTCATTAAAAATATCTTGGCAACAAACATAACTACTTAGTTTACATGCATATCTTATCTTCAGGAAAGGGAGAGAAAACTATAGTTTAAATCATTTGAGAGTTATTCATAATAATTTGTAAGGAATTGTAAAATTAAGAATCAAAGTACATATACTTCCACTTTTTAAAAAGGCATTGTATATCATTCAAGCCTCATCTTTAACCCAAGCATGTCTCCGGTAATGAAAGTGTCACAAATGTTGCTAAAGTATATTATTAAAAAACTAAAATATAAATCAGAGGAGGTACGAATATTGCTGTAGAATTTACTGGCTGTAAGCTATGTCTCATATTACTCATCAAAATTGAAAAAGTCATACTTATTCTCACAGGAAATTAAGGAGACTTGAAATGACTTAATGTAAGTTATTTTAACCTACAAGGCAGTTGTATAAAAGTGAGCAGATTAAATTCCACTTTCAGCGGAAACCCAAAAAGAAATAGAGGTGACGAAAAGAAAATAATGCAGTAATGAAATAACTTGGAGGCTTGAAAAGTAATTCTTTGATAACATTTTTTTCATCAGGCAGCTCATATTCTTAGATGTTGGTGCCAGGAGCATGAGATCAGTAGCAATTGGAGGGTACACCCAATGGATCACCCTGCTTGAGGTCAAAGGACACAACTGCCTGGGCAGAGCAGGCAGTGTTCCAAGATGCCACAGACACACAGTTCATGATTCTACTTGAGGAATTCATAGACCTTATTCCCACTAACTAATGCCACATAAAATAAGGTAAATGGCATGGGGTAGGCGTTCCCAACTGTCATTTGTTTAAACATCGGAAGTATTATTCATGTATAATATATGTGTTAGTTAGCATTCCAACATTGTGACAAAATACTTGACAAAATAACCTTAAAGAAGAAAGGAATGCTGTGCTCACCGTCTCAGAGAATTCACCCATTAGGCACAGGGCTCCATTGTTTACAGGTGTATGGAGATGAGTAGCGTCATGGCAGCGAGGGTAGAGTGAATAAAGCTGTTAACATAGTATTGAAGGAAAGTGTTATGGCTGACATTTAGAGGTCCCCCAAGGGTCTCATGCTTTCATAGGTGAAGCTTTTAGAAGGTGATTGGCTTACAGGGGCCTGTACCTGGGGTGCTCTTAGGAGGCGGGGCCAGGTAGAGAGGTGAGATGGCTGAAGACAGGTCCTGGAAGGATTTATCTCTCTTCCTGGCCTCTCTCCATCTCCATTTCCATCTCCATCTCCATCTCCATCTCCATCTCCATCTCCATCTCCATCTCCATCTCCATCTCCAACTCCATCTATCTCTATCTCTATCTTTATCTCTATCTCTCTGTGCCTGTCTGTGGTGCTGAGAAAAGCTGTCCTCTACCATGCAATTCTGTCCTAGAGCCTGATGATTATGGACCAAAACCTCTACCAAATATCAACTGAAATAAACCTTTCTTCTTTAATTTGTGCATGTCAGGTATTGTGTCTCAGTGACAAGAAAATCGATATTTTGGTATTGGAGAAGTGGAGTTATTTCTGTGACTATACTTGATCATGATTTAAAGCCTTTGGACCTGGTTTGAGGGAGGAATTTAGACAGGTTTGAAGATGATGGCTGGAGAAACAGCTATCCAACGTGGGGAGCTGAGTGTTGGAAAATTCTGGCAGGAGCTCAGAAGATCAGAATGCAGACAGAAATAAAGGCAGTAAACACTACACTCGGGTTGTTTCAGTTGGGAAGAAGAATTCCATTGGCAGTTAGACTTCAGCCATGTGAGTTATGCTCTGGCAGAAAGTTTGTCTACATTTTGCTCATATCCTGACTTTGTGAGAAGCTGAAATTAAGTGTAGCAGACTAATCAATTTGGTGGAGGAAATTTCAACACAGTGCAGTGTTCACACTGGATCATGAATGATGCCTGCTGCTTTCAGCCACATTTATACTGCAAATTGGGATCAAAAAGCCCATTTAAAAATGTGTCAGTTTCCCCAGAAAGGAAGGGCTTATAAAGTTGGAGCAGAAGACAGTTTGGTTGGCAAAAAGATTAGCATTACAAGAATCCAAGTACTTTACAATAGGACTTTGGAAGAGATGGCTTGAATCCACCATAGGATGGAGCAAGACGCAACACTTAGAAGGTTCCCAGTTGCAAAAGTGAAAAGTTTTGCTCTGAGAAGACAGCTGCAGACCACTGTCCTTTAGAATGGCTACTCTGAGAATTTACTATCAGGATCCCATTAGATTCACAGTGCTCAGTCATCTAAGCACTCAGAGGCATCTATTCCTACAATTCAAGGAGGTATGGTTACTGCAGGAACTGGTGGCAGGTACTGGAATCATCTACATGGTTCTGTTGTTTACAGGTACGCACAATGCTAAAGATGTAGGGCTAGCGGAGCTTCTATCCCGATTTTAGAAGGCCTAGGAGGCCCCACAAAATGCTCCTGAGAGAACAGGGCATAAAACACTGACTGTAAAATGAAAAATGCAGTGAAGACCCCACAAAGTAGTAGAAGCCAAAAACATAGAAAATTTAATGAAAGCCACAAGGAATGAGCAAAATCAGCCCAAGAGAGAAGTCTTAAGGGCTACAAGTGCAGCAAAACCAGAGGAGTGAGGTCACCTAGGCACTTTGGAGTTCACATCTTGCGCCAACTTTTCTGGTGCTGGACATTGAAACACAGGATATAATATTTGCCCTACTGGATTTTGGTCTTGCTTTGATCTAATTTATACTTCTCTGTTCCTCCTTTTAGAATGAAAATGTTTATACTATGCCATTATATGTCAAAAGTGTTTAACTTTTTTTGTTTTTAAAACAGAAGTTCATAGTTAACTGTGTCTTAAGTAGCAATGAAGACTTCATACTCAGACTACTCATCAATATTGGATGTTAGGATTTTGGAAACTCTCAAAGATAGGATCAATGCAATTTGCATAAAAGATAGACATGAGTCTCTTGAGGCCAGAGAAGGAATGCTCTGGTTTATATCTACATGTGCCTCTAAAGCTTCGTGTGATTATGTGCAGGACCTTAGGAAGGTAATGGGATTATGGGGCAGGATAACTGGCTCAATGTTAAGAGGTATGATCTGCTCAAAAGTTACTCACTACAAGAGTGGTCTGGAAGTGTTTATGTCCCTTCTCTATTCCTCCTTTAATTCTCTCTACTTCCTGGACATAAGGATATGAGAAGCTGTTCTTCCTCTATGCTACTCTGTCATATTACTCTGCCTTGGAGACACAAGAGTATGGCCTGTGTTATGGATTGAGAACTGGTGGTCAACTTAATGCCAGCTGCATCAGCATGGCGCTGAGTGGAAAGGTTTCACCTGAGGAAGGTTGCCAGCATAAATGGAGACGTGGAGAAGGAGAAGGAAGAACATTAAAGCATTATGGCATTGAGATGTTGAAGTGTTGTGGGTTCTCCTACATGTTGCTGTTTGAGCGGTTAGGTTCTCCTGGAGAAGCTCTGGTCCTCACATCAAGCATTGCTTCCTGGCTCCAGAGGGGAAGACATGTGCCACTTGGTTTCCAGGAATGAACTTGTCACACTGGCTTCCTGGCATGTACTCTATTATGCTTGTCATCGGAGGAGCTTGGGGCCTCCGTGTCACTGAGGATGGCTGTGGTGCTTTTCAGGACAGCCCTGGTGTTTGTTGTGAGTGTGACTTCTCAGCTCCAGCATAGAACCCTCAGCCTATCAGCACAGCTCCTTCACCCTGCTGGCATAGACTTCCTAGTTTCCACCTGACCTTTGGGCCTTCCCGGCATGCATCCGTAAAAGAGACTGGTGTGAGTCCTTCTTGTGGGCTCTAGACCTCCAGCTGGACTCGTGGGAGGCATTGTCATGAGCTCTGGGTCTTTATCTGGGCTCATGTTGGACAATGTTGTGGGATTTAGGCCCTTGGCTAAATATTCTATGTCTTTGGTGTTGTGAATAGATTTCCTGCATTTTCTTATGTTAATACTGAGTGACCATCATAAAAATAATATTATAAATTCCATGTCCTGATTCTAACTGTTCTCTGTACAACCCCTGACTACAACAGCCTGAAACCACTTCAAACTGTGAGCCAAACAATCCTTTCTTTCTTTAATTCATGAGTGTTTGGAATTAAGTACCAGTGACAAAAAAAGTGACTAAGACACACAGAGAAAGAGAGAGACCCCCTCCCCGCCAGGGCATGCCCCAAAGACTCAACTCCTTCAACTGTGTCCCACCTCCTTAATTTCCATCATGTCCCATCAAATTATAAACCCATCAATGGATTTAATACATAAATGAGATCAGAGGCCTCATAATCCGATTTCTGCCCCATCTGTGAGCATTGCTATGTTGAGGACCAAGCCTCTAGGAAACTTTCCAGATCCAAACAATAACAATGTAATATACAATAAAACTTCGGCTTGCAAGTAACTTGTTTTGCAAGTGTTCTGCAAGATAAGCAAACATTTCTGATAAGTTTCAACTTGATAAACAAGCTATGTCTTGCAACATGAGTAGTGCATGATGTGATGCCAAATGTCACATGACCACAACCAACTCATTGGTTCTTCACTCTCTCACTGTGGAAATGTGGTCTGTTGTCTCCCAACAAGAGGCTGCAGAGGAGATCTCATCTGCAGAGGAGGAAGAAAAAACAGAGAAGAAGGAATCTCTTACTTCAAATGAGGATGGGAAGCTGTATAAAATGGGTGAAATCATACAAAATTTCATTAAAAAGCACTACCCAAATAAGGCTGTAGTGATGCAACTGATAAATCTATTTAACAATTATGCATTGTCACATTTCTAAAAAATCCACAGAAAGATACAATCACAAGTGTCATTGGACAGGTTCCTTGTTAAAGCTGTAAAAGGTAAAAGATTTCATTGAGCCAACAATGAATAGCAGTAATTCCATTAGTGATAATGAAAATCACCCTACACAGTAACCCTCCCCTCTTGTCTCTCTCACATCAGCCACGAAGTTTTTCAAAAGTAAATATAGGTTCATGTTTTTATTTTTCTTTATATTTTTATTTTTTTAAATTTGTATTACATTACAACATAATCATTTTTATATGAATTTTTTGGTTTATGGCATCAATCATCTGAGTTACTATGGTTTGTTATGGGGAAATTTGCTTTGATGGATAAATACTTTGGATTACAGCCACGTTTCAAGAACAAATTATGCTCACAAACAAAGGTTTTGTTTTATTTGAAATGTTCTTATATCCAAAAAAATTTAAAAATGAGTTAAAAAATCAGATCAACACAAGTATAGATAATGATACTTCAGTTCAGGAACTTAGTTAATTCCACAAGTATGGAAAAGATGACTACATCCATGCTCCTACAGGAAAGATATCCACGGTTGTATTCATCACCTGATGCAGAATTTGCAAACAAAAACAAAATTTTGCAAAATATTTCTCTTTGCAAAACAAATTGTTCACAAACAAAGGTTAATATTAGTAAAACAATATACAACTGTAATTTTGAGATGTAAAGTAAGAGTATCAGTCAGCTTATTTTCCAAAAACATAAAGAAATCAACCACGAAATAAAATCTTTCCTCAATTACATAGAGATTGTGAGCATGCAAAATTCAATGTATGTTAAAGCCATGCAAAAAAATTTTGTCTGTAAACTATAATTATGTAATAGTCTCAGGTAATTATAAATAGTTTCAAAAGAAAATGTTGAGTGTCTATGTCCCACAACCACTAGAACCACAAGTGGCCATTGGACCTTATAAAAAAACCATTGCACCCACAACTGGATTTCCAATCCCTCCCAAGAACAGTTATTATCCTGATGAGTTCTACAATGCTAACCTTGGAGAAGAAGATTGCCAGCTATGCTTGTTGTCGATGGTAATACATAAGGAAATAAGAAAAGCTAACTGAGCCCCAGCACTAGTTAGTTAGTATACTATAAAATTCATTTCAAGATTGTTATTTTACTTTTCCAACACTCCTGCATAACAATTAAGAGTATTCTCATTAATGGTTGTAGAGACTAAGTCTTGGGGTGGGGGGTATATTTGTTCAATATATGGTTTGCAAATAGCTGAGCTGTAATGGAAACACAGTCACTCAGACTCAATTCCACACTTTCCACTTTGACAGGTTCTTAATTGTTAGCAAGAAGTGAAACAAAGAACCTAATCTAAATGTGACTCAGATTCACATTATCTTGAATGGATGCATTGACATTCATATAAGAAAGCTAACCTGTAAATATGTCAAGATTTATGTGACAATATGAGAAAATAAATTTAAGCATAAACATGATTGATTTCTATCCATTGAAAATTCTGGAAAAAATCAAGCAAAGATAGGCATGCAACTGAACAAAATTAAGAGTTAAGGTGCCTGAACTATTGAAAAAACAAATGACAAGTATGTGTCAGAGAAAGACCTTTTGAAATCACACTTAAACTGCAGAGCTTTGTCATTGTTGTGCTGGTTTTTCTCATTCTAAATCAAAGTGACCTAGTAAACTCAGTAACCCAGTTACTCATATTTCCTACATGAAAATTCC
The DNA here is from genome assembly GCA_004027295.1 of Dolichotis patagonum. NCBI lineage: Eukaryota > Metazoa > Chordata > Mammalia > Rodentia > Caviidae > Dolichotis > Dolichotis patagonum. Next base: position 23,897 of record PVJX010009807.1, read on the forward strand.
CAAATTCTCAGTGCATAGTTTATGTGCAAAGAAGCATAGCTATGCTTGGGGACTTTTATTTATATTGCAAAATACATTGCAATAATTGCTAAAGTCAATTTTTAAAACAAAGATCCATTAATTACAGCCTGAAGTTTGCAAAGCTTCCCAAAGAGAAAGACAGGATTCCCTCTGATTTCCATATCATCCCTAATCTCATAAAATATCAAATGTTTGAAAAAGTAAAAAGCAAAAGAAAAGATCAAACAATTAAAGAAAATTTTCCATTTCTGCCCAGAGAAAACTACTATTGGCATTATTATCAGAGGGAATTTAAATAATTTTTCTAAGTATAGTTTTATATCTAGACAATATTTTAGGAAAGTATCTAAAATTTCCCCAGCTAGTCTTACTTCTAGATTCATAAAACCTTAATTTAAAGAATCTCTCCCAACAAAATTGAACAAGATACTAAACACTAAACTAAACTGAACTGAACAAAACTAAACTAAGCAATAAACTAATCTAAAAAAGGGTAGGTTGACCTCACTATAATTTGCAATCAAATTTTTCTCCCATGATAGGCTGAAACAATCTAAGTGACTTATAGAAATCCTACCTACTCAATCAACCTCCTCACCTTTTCTCACCTTTTCCTTTTCCACAACATTGGAAATTAATTTACTTTAAACATCATCATTTATTTCCAAAATTAAGGGCAACCAATTCCCTGCTCACAGTAATCTGCATCCTTTATCAAAACACAGTCCACAGTCTTGTGACATAGTCTCTACCAATTTGGATTGTTTGGTCTCAGCTTCCACCATTCTTCAAATACATGTTTCCTTGTAGACTCATGGTCAACTTTCTGCAGTTTGTTAAACGAACACCCATGTTTTTGTTTTTTCAACTTTGGCACAGTTTGTTGTACACTTTGAGGTCCATTTTCAGGAAGGCTGCTTTGCTGCTTGTGGTGTACTTGAGAACAGTGCAAGATTGACAATTAGCCAAGACTTAACTTCCTTGGGGAGAATTCTGTGGTTAGATGTCTCTCAGCTACCACTGCCCTTCTGTACATATCACTAACAGTAATTAACAACGCATATAGCACAATTATAAATTAGTTTCTCACTTCATCATCATTAAACTGAGAATCTCAAAGGTTAGATTCTGTGATCCCAATGTTGTGAACTCTGATGCATGTTTAATAAACAAGAGCTAGAATAGTATCAGTTTTACTGTCACAGAATAGAACAATATATATATTGGAGTTGTATATATACATACAATATATATATATATTGGAATTGTATATATATATATATACAACTCCAACACTGACTCATTTTGAAAGTTTTTGAATACAATTTCTGTTTTTAAGACAATTCAGCAATGGTGTAACTCATAGCTTAAAGAACAATGATACAGTAAATATCGGATGTGAGTTAAGAAGTTACACGCATTTTTTATTTATATATTTCTGATAAATTTTCTCTTGACTAACACATCCACAAAATAAAACCAGGCATTTTTGGAGAATAATTCAGGGACAATGTAATTCAATATAATGACACAAATACTTAACTTCCTATTAAGAGGCAAATATTTCATTTTAAAAATATGACTAAAGTAATGCTTTAAAATAATTCCAACTAGTCAAATTTCGTCTAAATAGTATTTCTTCTACATCTACTCCAATTTAATTTGATTTCAGATTGATTCAACTTTCATTTACAGTAAGTCTTTACCTCATTATTTCTATTTGAGATTATCAAATAGGTATCAGTAGGAATACATGGCTTGATAATGTCTTTTGGTTTTTTAAATTATCTGTTTTGAAATTTTAATGAAGCTATACTACAGATTTACGTGATTAATAACCATAAAGTGGGACAATCTGACCATTTTCATCCCAAACCTTATAACTTCAGCAAATTTTTAAAATTTTTTTTATTTATTAACTTCAGCAAATTTTTAAGTCTTACATAGTTTATTTGATGCCTCCATTGCTGCTAAGAAGACTTTAATAACTAAAGATACATGCTGCTTTTGGTAGAATAGCCACTAAATAATTGTATAGAAAGTACAGCTAGGCACCCAAGGGGAAAAAAGATAAAACAGAATAGTAAAAAGAAAAGAAAGTAGGGAGAGAGCAGCAAATAACAAAAAGAAGAGAAAGAAATAATAGGGGAACATAGTAAAGAGTTAGTTAAACCTAAACATATCTAAAGTTACAATAAATATAAATGGCTGATTATTTACAAGGCAAATATGGCCTACTGAATAAATAATCAAGATTCCACAACATCCTATACACAATTCATTTTAAAATTTAAACAACTTATAAATAAGTTAAAATTAAAACACATTAAAATATATCATTAGTGTTGCTCAACATTAAAATTGTTTTGGGTTTATTAATATCTTAAAAGTAGACTTTAGAGAAAAATATAACTAAAAATTAAACTGGTTATTTCATAATAAGAAGTTGGGTAATTAATCAGGAGATTACAGCAATAATGACTTTAACTTTTGTGAGACAAACTAATTTCTGAATATATAATCATGGCTGAATTTTATTGACTAAAGGAAGTTAGAACAATACTAACAATCTAGTAACTTGCTTGACCTCATTGAGCACTACACTGTAGCAAATGCATATTGTACACACCTGTCAACTGCACTTAGACTGCAGCCAGGGCAAACTGAACAATGAGCCCTAAAGTAAAGCCTAATTTACAGTGGTAGCTTGGTTCACACACTTACCTGGTTCCGGGATTCTGAGGAAGATAACCCCATTCAGGCTGGTGCAGGGAAGTTGGCTCTGGTCATGTTCCTTACCCAATGCTGAGTTCAAGAAGGCAAGCAAATTTCTACAGAAAGCTTTTGTTATAGAATTCAGCTGTTCGCTAACAGAATTCATGATCAAAGATACTATCTTACTTACAAAGACAGAAATCGCATAGAATATAAAATGTTATCTGTCCAACGAGAATAGCATTAAAAATTGTATATATAGCATATCTACATACAAATCTTTCAAAAATTTGTAAGTTAAATGACACATCTCTAAATAATCAATCTACCAAAAAAAGAAAAGATAAATTATAGTTTAGTTCAAACTAATCGTTATGAAACATAACATACCAAAATGTATGGATCCAGTGATCTAACCTTTATATCAAAAATTAAAAAAAAAACTACATACAATTACATTGGAAAAATCTTTGTAAGAATATTCTACTATAAAATGTTTTTGTCTAAGGTCAGGAGTTCCCAGAAAGTATGAACATGGCCACGAATGGAGACATTGAGGAAGACCTGCAGCTGAAACCGGCAGCATCTAGAAAGATTAGATGACATTTTGGTCAGTTAATAGTTCACCTACTTCCTGACCAAATGCCTTAGAACTCCAGTACATGAGTCATTCCTAACCTTAAAATAATGGAATCATTTTTGCCAATACTTATAGCTCATGTCATCAAAGCACCTCACCACTCTTTATAGAAATAAATCATACAGAAAACAGGTGGGTAGGAAAGAGGCCATGCTTTCTGCTTTTAAAGTGTTGCCTGTGTATCTACTCAGTTCACACAGGCCTGCATGTGGTAGGAAAGCAGTATGATGCAGTATCACCAATGGGGTTATTTTCTTCTGGATTCTAATGGTGCAAATATTTCACCAACCAAAGCAGGGTTTTTATTTTATTTTTATTCTGGAAAACATGTACATTCTATTATGCAAAATATTTTTTTTAAAAAAGGAATTTTTCTTTTCTTAAAATAAGAGAGTACAGTTTATCTAAAATCAAGAATCAATTTAATGTATACAACTAGGAGAGAGTACAGGAGAATTTTTAAAAGAAAAAAATGAAATAATTTTACCCATTGAATTCATTGTCCAAGGGTATGTACCACCAGACAGACAAAGCAAAACCAACTATGTACTTTTTTTTCACTTATTTATTTTGGTTTTTATTTTGTTTTGTTTGGGTTTGTTGTTGCTGTTTGCCTTTCTATATTTGATCCAAATATAAAATGAATTGAAAGTTTTGAGTCAAAATCACATTCATCATTTCGAGGAATAAGACTTTCAGTATGTCCCCAGAAAGGTAATTTCAGCTTGATAGATTTCATTAGACTGAGTTTTAGGTTGAAATCACTTCTAAATGCATTGCTTCACTGTAAAACATGCTTTAAAATATTCTATTTCTAGTTATACTCCTTTGGACCACCCTGAAGCACTATAGCACATTCTTCTTTGATGTTTATATCTGTTTGATGTTTTAATTCATTTAATAAAGTCTACAGAAGGGCAAGACCTTTCTTATTATGTTAGCATGTTTAACCGCTGGGAAATTTCTGCATTTACATAATTAGGCAAAAACTTAATATTTATACAAATATGTTGTGCCTATAGGGGTTAAAATGGATCTGATTCATGAATATTCAACAGTGCCTCTTTCAGTACGACACGAACATCCTTCTTTGTGGATATCAAAACTAAGATGTATATATGCATTTTCCCCTTCATGTTTTGTGAATAAAACTGCTGACATATGGAGCCTGCCAAGGTAGGCATTTATGATCCCAAGTACCATAATATTGCAACTCCTTCATCCCAACAACTTAATAGCATTTTCCTGATTCCTGTCTTACATAGGGTATTACACATACACACATCATCATCATTAGCAACATCATTACTAGGTCATATATAGGATAATACACAAACACAACCCACATATATAATTCGAAGTGCATAAAATGAAAAAATGAATTTTAAAGGTTTGAGTTAAACTCTGATGGGAAACTAGTGGGGGAAAGTTGCTTTCATTCTTTTTGTGGCAGGATTCTCTCAGGACAAAGCACTGCATGCTTAGATTCCAATTTCTAACAATAACAAGAAAGGCGAGTGAAAGCCAGGCATAATGATGCATGCCTGTAACCCCGAACTCAGGAGGCTGAGACAGGAGGTTTGTTGCAAGCTTGAGATCAGCCTGGGTTACAAGTGAGCCCAAGGCCAGCCTGAACTGTGTAGTGAGATCCTGCCTCAAAAGGATAAAAACAAAAAAAGAAAAAGGGGGGAAAAAAGCAGATGAATAATCTCTCAAAAGAAATTTTAAAAATTCTTTAGTGTGAGCAATTATATAATAACACTGTTCACATAAAAAGTTGTCATCCACCCATTTATACATTCAGTAAGTATGTTCAGAGTATCCATTATACCAAGAAATAACTGTGACATCTGAAATTATATTGAAGAACAAAATATAAATTAGGCTATGTTCCTATTATGATGGAATTGACATTCTGAAGGAGAGCAGAGCATAATAAATGACTAAGTATGAAAATAAATAAAAATAGATAGATGAAAAAATATTAAGCATTGCTGAACACTATGTAGATGATAATTTTAAGACACTTGCAAAGACCAGGAATATAGCTCAGCAGACATAAGAGCCTGTCTGGCAAACACAAGATCTTGAGTTCGATTCCCAGCAAAAAAAAAAAAAAAAAGGAAAAGAAATGTGCAGCCTCACATGTTAATATACTTGTCACAGACACCTGTGCATGCACAATTTTATTTTATTCTCACAGTATGAAATCTTCAGTGGAGGTGCTATCATTTTGGAGATTAAGAGGAAAAGACTAACAGAGAATGAATCACTTGTTCTGAGTCACAGAGTCAGTGCATCGCAGAGATGTGAATTCAGTTTGCAGGGTCTGATTCCAACTGTGAGCCCTTCCTGTGACAGCAGCTGTGTTCCCCAGTGGCAGTTCTGATGTCCACTGTGTTTAACCCTGTGATTTTCCAGGACAGTGACCTTGAACAAGTCCAGATAATTAAGAGGTAATGTGGTTAGAGGTTTCTAGCCTGTACATTACCGTGCAGAACAAATTTAACCACAAAGAGAAAATTACAGTCAACTAAATGAAGCATGATTAGGGAAAACAAAAATAAACCTTGCCAAAGAGAAAGAATGATACTTTTTTTCTTAAAATATGGAAAAGATACCTTTATCCTTCTTCTTTCTCTACCAGCTTCTGGGCATATACCACAAACATGGGAGATCATACACCTAGAGGTGAGAAGGGAAAATCTCACATTAAGAAATTAGAGGTAATTCAAAGTGCAAGCTTTGTCTAGGTTAGTTCAACAAACACAGTGAAGAAAAATTGGTGATTCTGTTCAGGAATAAAGATTATATATTTTTGTAAGTTTTTTTTTTTTGGTGTCTCTCTGTGTGTATATTTAGTTCTAGGGAAATTGAAGGTGATAGGCAAGATTCCAAAGTAGAACTAAGATCTTATCAATATGTTTCAAAGAAACAAAGAGGGTTAATAAAGAGAAAGGGGCCTAAAACTTCCCTCTACAGCATTTGGAGACAACTGCCTATGGTAAGAACACGCTTTTACAACACGCTTGGGTAGGTGGGGACATTGGCACTGATTTCTTTGAGCATTTTATCCCCGTTTTCTGAGGACTTGCTAACTAGAATGAAGATAACAGGCTTTCCATGGTAAGCACACAAGGTATGCTCAACAATTATAGGGAATGTTTAAGTTAATTTATTATGGTAAAAGATACACTGTCATTAATCTCCATCATGATAGTCCCCTTTTGCTTCAGACACTTATCTCATCTTTCTTGAAACAAGAATGGAATTTCTGTATTTTGTTTAGCTGTGTTGTTACTGCCTGAGTCAATTCAAAACTTTGATAAAAATTCCTGTCAAATAAAAATATGAAAGTCTGTTCTCATCCATCTTAGCCACTAAACCTGGCACAGTGTGACTTCTGGTCCTTCCTCAAAGTCAAAATGACCATGACAACTACATGTTTTAAATCTCTTTAAGACATTGAGGCAGCCACAATAGCACAGCACAAGACCCATATGAAAGAGCACTTCCAGAATTGCTTCAGAAAGTGGTAAAATAAGAGAATAAGTATGTTCAAAGTGAGGGGAAGTATATTGAGAGCGATTAATGGTGATGTGTCTTTTACTATAATAAATTTTTAAAAGTTAAAAATTCATCATATTCTTAACACACATTGTAAATATCAGAATTTGCTCCCTTTTTCTGCGTACCCCATGAACCAAGACTGCCCAGCATTAACACCCAGTGCAGAAACAGGTCAGAGGAACCAGTGAGATCAAATAATCAGTCATAACCCAATAGTGGTGATTTTGACTATGCCACCCACTCATAAACATCTGTAGGACAAGTAGCTATATCTGTAATGACAATATCATGTCTCCTCTTCCCTGAGGGTAACAGTGAACTTCTGTCTCCTGAACTGGAACCTTCATTTACTCCCCAAATTATTTAAATAGCTACCTTCAAAAATACAGTGCTCTCTCTAGAAATTCTGAGATGAAGAAAGTCTCTTAGATTTCTTACTCTAAGCATATTCTTTATCCAATCTCATGATAAACTCCTTAAGTTTACAAATAGCTTTAAAATGATTCTTCTGCAAGGTCTTTGTAGACAACAAACTGCTTTCAAGTCTGACACCATCTTGAAAAAGCATTCAGAGAAGAATGAAATAAAACTCACAGGGAAAAAATAATTTCCATTTGTACAAGTAAAGATTTTTCTGAGTATAATGATAAATCTTCAGAGACTTTTTTTACAAAAAGCATTAATGTTCTTTGTTGGATGGTCATGAGATTGTGCCTTTAAAAAGGTTATAAGAAAAGAAGTTATAAGATCTTTTACAATTAAATATTGCTTCATCCAAAGAGCTTTAACACTTTGCAGTCTCAAATACAGAACATTTATGTGTAAAATTTTAAAATTCACAAATAACAATTACAAACTGGCAAGAACCTGGGCAAAGATTCAGAGCTCAAAGGGGCAAAGAAAATGTTACAGTTCCAAGTTTTCTAAATGCTTTAAAAACAGGTAGGTAGTGGACTATAGTAAGGGAAAAAAAACTGAAGTTCAGTAGTTCAGGCAAACTGGGGAGATGATCAATGTCATTTTAGCTACTATTTTGGTTAGAAGAGTCTACATGGGAATTTATATATATATATATATATATATATATATATATATATATATATATATAATATGACATATTATTAAGCAGAATTTAGCCCCTTATAATGGGGAACAAAGTTTTATATTGCACACAGGTTAAAGGGTGATGGGGCAGAAAGAGAAAAGCAGAACAATGAACAGCGACACTGGTCTTCCAAATTTATACCTTACCAAACCTAAGACTAACTTGGTTCTATGGACAGCCCTTTTTGAAAGCAGCAGTTACATTATTATTCAGAAAAATGTCAAAAATGCAACTTATACTTCAGTGAGAAAAGGTGCGAACAGATAACACAAATAGACTGGTAAACCAAATAGAATATTCACTAAACTTCATATCCTACCCTGGGAAATAATGATTACAGTCAGTCCTCAATCACACTGGACTGCATTCTCTAACTCCAATTTCAATACATTAGTAATTCCTATCGAAATACACTCTTACATGACATCTTGGCTGCTCTGTTGTTTCTCTTTCTACTTTTAAACTCAACAAAGCAAAAGCAAAACCCTCCATACAATGTCAGCCATGCAAATACTTGGAGACGGGAGAGGAAGGAATGTTTCTCCTTACACCCCATTCTGTTCTCAACTTTGGAATACAATCTATGTAACATGTTTAAACAAGAAAGGCCTAGAAATTTAAGAATGTCTGTGGCTTACATGGGAGCATTTACTTGTTGATTTTTGCCTTTGTGCAGTGGCAGCTTTCATGATTTCATGGGAGACTGATTTTAAAACCTAGGTTTGGGTCAGGAGAACTCTACAAGTTTCTTGAACGAAGTTGGGCAAAAGGCTCACCAAGGCATGTAATTTCATGGAGAAAGCGAAGATCACACTAGGCAAGCCCACATATGCAGACATTTCCAACCTCTCACTAACTTCCTTTACTTACTGCCTATAAAAGTGATCCACACAAGCATGCCAAGCCAAGGAAAAGGGCAAACGTACTCTTCCCACCAACATCAATGAATGTATGTGAATGGTAACTTAATTTCTAATAGAATCCAAATGACCTTATGCCTCAGTCTATATTTTCTTCAATGAGATAAATAGAAGTCTATAAAATATTAAATTAAAGTATACTAAACCTGAGATGGCTATTGCCTGTGGGTGTTGGTCTCCAGTTTCTTTTTTCTTCTGGTGCAGTCTTCAGCTTTACAATGCAGATACACTCATTGTTCTTTGCAGGCTTCTAGTACAATCTAACATTGGTGACTACTGTGAGTTTAAACCTTCTTCTGCTGTGGGATCCTCTGTCTCTCCAGCCCACAAGCAGCCATTTTGGATTCTTCTGCCTCTATTTCCATAGATCACCATCATGTCTCTTCATCTTTTGATCTCATAAGCTTGGCTGATGGATCCCTTTGTATAATTAGACATATATATAATAATTGTTCTGTTTCTCCCCAGAACTCTAATATACCCTTTATTTGAGGTTCCACTCAACCATTTTGATCATCCTCAATCAACTCTGGTCTGACAGTATTATTAGCTGGAAAATTTCAATAATAAATGCATCATAGTTTTAAATTAAATGATATTTTGAGCAGTATGATGAAATCTCCATGTTCTCACTGGGGGTATAAATCATCCTTTATCCAATGTATCCACACTGTTTATGCTGTCTCCCCATTGTTGCTTAGTTGTCATTTCAGTTATGAGCTTTCACATGCCAGCATGTGTCACAGCACATATTGTGTTTGTTCTCTTAAGCAACCTGCACATAGCTGCCTGTGTCATTGCTTATGTCATTTACTCTGCCTCATCTCATCTCATCTCATACACACTGTATCATCTGTCATCACAAGAACAATGGTGAGTATACTGCAAAAAAGAATTATGAGAGACAACATGTATGTCACTTTTATCACAGTTTAATTTTACTCTCTGTTACTGGCTTTAATCTCTGTCATAAGCATTTATAGGAATGAGCATAAATGCTTAGGTCACAAGCATTTATAGGAAAAAAACAGTACACATATGTAGTTTCATGTTACCTACAGTTTCAAACATTTACTGGGGATGTTGGATACTCCTACAAACAGGAGGACTACTGTGCGTGAAGAACTCACCTGTTTCCAAGGAAAATGAAATGGTTGAAGGGTTTTTGAGATTAGTTTTTATGAAAGTGAAGGCCTTAGACATAAATTTTTTCATTCCAGAGACCAAGACAGCTAAAGGATGTTGATAATCCTTTGTCCAGTTGATGGGAGAGAATTAACATTAATGATAATATTATAAGGACTAGCCACTCACAATGCCTGAAGATAAACCAGCAATCCGGATTGGGATAACATTCTTTACTGCTGCTGTTTAGACTTTTCTTCCAAATGCCAATGAAGTAACATCAGGAGGCTAGAAAGTGATTGTTGGCCTAACAGAAGTAAACCTCCTTATAATGACTCAGCAAACAGAAACTAGAACTTCAAATTTACACACTCAGTACTTGAACTGAAAGCAAAGTGCCTAGCTACTGCTTCTTTTCAGCCAACTGTTTCCAGCAAATCTCTGTTGTCACCTCTTTTATTTGCTGTGAAAATTCCAGCAAATGTGATCTTTCTTCTGTTCATTTACTAAGGCTCTTTGAACAGATGTCCCAGCTGTGTTTCTTTGCCTGTTCTTCCTTTTAGCCCAAATCAAATTGTTTATTCCTTAAAAGCCAGAGCTTCCACCAAGGACTAAGCAACCATTTATAAGCCTCCAAAGAACTGTGTTCTTGTGCTGTAAAATTTGTGGTAGATTAATAGAAGCCGAAGGATATTCAACTCAAAAATACTTTCCAACTAAAATTTTACTCTTATGATTCTTTTTCTGACTATAAGCAATAATGCTTAGACAAACTAACTCTAATAGTAGGGAAAATCTTTGTCACAAGAATTGAAAGCACACCAATCTGGGGTAAAAGCTAAACATGTATGCCTAAGAATTTTACATGATTTATATCAAAGTTTTTTCAAAAAGTCAAGTTGCAATGGAAGACTATGGTCAAAATGGCTTATAATCATATTTTATTTGCGTCAGAGATCTATGAGCTATATTACCAGCATACTATAGTAATTGAATCAATCCAGAAACACATTGGATGCAAGCACTTACTCAAGTGGTTTGTAAGATTTAAAAATGGCCTATCCTATAATCAATGATTTGTGACCAAAATGAAAACCATATCAATATATGTTTATATACATTGTGTAAGTGTGTGTGTGTGGGGGTGGGTGGGTGTGTATGCTCACAAGTAAATGCACAAGTCTATATGCTTGCATCTATACATGTGCATGTGAGTATATATATGTATTTCCTCAATACTATTTCCAAACTAAGACTCTATACCTGTAACTTCTTTCTAGGCCAGTGATAAACAAGGGATGCTCTCCCACCAAACTGTGTCATCTATTACCCTAAACAGTTAAATTTGTGATTAAAAGATTGTTTCCTACATCTCTGTTGAGCTTGTCAGTTCTACATCTCCCATCTGATACTCTACTTACTGCCCTGAGCTACCTTCCCACAGCGGACTGCATTCACTTTCGAAACGAAGGAAACCCCACACCTTGTGACTGGAGACTACTTTGGCACCAAGGATTGAGAAACTACTATGTACCTAGCTGGCATGCATAAAGAGTCCATGAGTCCATGGCACCAAATATCTTTTCAGCCACTCTTGACCAGTAAGGACAGGGGCAGTTGGATAAATTCATTGTCTTTTTATTTCCAAGCAGTTTTGTAATATATGTCATAATGCTCCTCAAGAAATCTTGCAGAATCTGTCACCAGTTACCTATAGCAGTGACAACTGAAAAGTACCCTTGTACTGTCTTTCTTTCTCTTTTCCCCATTTAATACTCTTCTTTCCTGCCTTTGGATCATACCTCGAGTAAGGGTTTTTTTGGAAGCCTTTGTCTCAGGATTTGTTCTCAAGAGAACATAGGCTACGAAGTGACCTCTTTATAACGAAGCCAAATGTTGAATGATATTCACCATCTTGCTCTTGTGAGTGAGGAATATAGATACTTTAGAACATTTCAGATATTAGGATCTACCTCTGGTGTTTTTGAGTGTCTTACTAGAAGAGCAAATAACTCCATTATAAGTAGCAACTAACCCAATTATTATTTATTTTATTTTCACTATTTTCAATTTTATTTTGTGGTAGACATTATACAACAATTTGTTCTGATATTTTATTTAGGAGCAAAACTCTCTTCCTAGAAAAGTGCCTTTCTCATGTTATATAATGTGTTTTTTAAGGGATTATAACAGCAGAATGTATCTGCCCCAATTCTTTTTTAATTCAACCCAGCACAGAGATTTGAAGAGACAATGTGCTCAACTGGAAGACACATTTTCAGTCTTCTGTGCAGTTAGGTGAGGCTGTGTGGGTACATTCTGAGCAATAAGAAGAAAGAGGAGGAAATCAGCAGTCGCACTAGTTCTGTTTAGATGCAAGCAGGGAGAGCCTTCTCTGAATTCGGTGACCTTCTTCCTAGCACCTACCTGGAAAATGACTGTGATACCTGGATATTTTACCAATAGTTTGAACAATGAAATGTAGTAACTAAAACAGGAGAAGCTTGAAACATTCTGTGTCCTTGATGATAACTGAACTGCTAACTCCAACTCTGAGCTGCCCACCTCCGGACTTCTGTTATACAGGGAGATAGAATCTGCTGTCCCTCCAAGTAACCACTATTAAGGATTCAACTATTACATGCATTTAAAAGTAATCCTGACATTAAAGCTCCATGTACCAAAATTGCTGGTAATTGTTGGTTAAATTGGCAGTGCTCATCAATGGTAATATTGTTCTAAGGAATAGTAGAAAGAATCTGGGCAAGTTTTTGGTTGTCATAATTTGAGAAGGGTTGTTACTGGCTTTTGATAGATAGAGGCCAGAGTTGATCCTAACCATTCTGTTTTGCACAGAATTTCATTCAACAAATAATTATCTAGCTGGGTGTGGTGGGGCATGTCTGTAATTCCAGCACTCAGGAGGCTGAGGCAGGAGGATTGCCATGAGTTCAAGGCCAGGCTGGGCTACAAAGTGAGTTTAAGATCAGCCTGAAATGCAGAATAAACAATAATAAGTAAGTAAATAAATAAATATAGCTAACAATGTCAGCAGTGCCAAAGTTGAGAAATCTTGCATTTAATTCAGCCACTGATCTACCACAACATCCCTCATATAAATTGATTCATCTAAGAAAAAGTTGCCCAAGTGGTTGTTGGGATAAGGCCTCTTTACTCATTTCTTTTATGTCTACCCTTGCAGGCATTACATTTTCCCCTTTAGTTTACCAGGAATACAGTAGCAAATTCCAAATGCCCCAAATTACATATTTCCCCAACATTCTTTTAATCTTAGGGAGGTCTTGATGATAGATAGCAAAGCAAAAGGAGAATTTGTTTTTAGAAAAGGGAATGAAGTACCAGATACAATCCAATTGCACACATTTTATTGATGTCCTTCTACAGCTAGAGACATTTACCACTGTGGGAGATGATGTAACACATATTCAATTATTCTCTCTGTACTTTTTAAGATTTAAAATTATTTTCTGCTCATTTTCTTATTAAAAAATAAAAGATGTTCATCATTGAACATTTAGAAACCATTATTATTGAGCAAAGGAAAGAAAATTACAACCATCCATAATCCCAACACACCTAGAGAAACTATTAATTCTCCAATATATATGCATCCAGTTCTTTTTTCTATGCACATAAATGAGTATTAGTACATAAATGAGACCTTATTCTACTTATTCTTTATAACGATTACTTTTTCCCCACTTAGAAATATTTCATTTTATACTAATTATTACTCATTTACCTTTCAAAAGCAAAGAGCTAGCTTTTAAAGGGGAAAATATTTTCTTTCTGTCTGTGTCTGTGTCTGAGTCTTTGTGTCTGTCTGTCTCTCTCTCCCTCTCTCTCTTCTTCTCTTGGATATATTTTCATATGGTAAAATATTTAACGTTTTAAATATTTAATATATTTCCCTTTGAAGCCAGTGAGAAGACATACATTTAAATATGTAAGTAAATCTTCTAGTAGGGAAAAAGAGACTTGCTTTACTACAACCTTAAAGAATGAAATAAAAGTTGTTTTAAAAAAGACAGTTTAGAAGAAAGAGCTAGAAAAACAGTAGGTCAGGGCTATAATTGGTGATTATAACACTGAAATGTTTCTTAAGCAACAGAAATCAGGAGATTGGAAATCTGCACTTTTGTGAGCTAACATTATGTTCTAAAATATTTTTCATGAACTTTCCAGGATTGATCATTACAGATAGAGAAAACTTCAGCTGGTTTACTGGACCACACAGCCTAAAGAAACACAGGTTTATCTTCTCTAGCCACACCTCTACCAAGCCACACGTACCCATGTGTTTAGGTAGAGGAAAAAAATCAAGTGTACTCATTTCATACTTGGTGTCTACATGAATGTGTTATCTTATTTTAAAAAGGAGAGAACTGAACCTACGCCAGCCTACATTGACTGACACTAAGGATTTAAAGTCACTTTGTTTTTCTGGTAGTGGGGATCAAACTCACAACTGCACACTTGCAAGGCAGGTGCTTATGCCACTGAGCTAAATATCCAGACTCTTAAAGTAATTTTTTAATGGTATTTATTTCCCAAAACATGTGACAGTGCCAGAGTTCAGTCATGTGAGAAAAAGCCCTGGTTTCTGACTCTTGGTTATACTTTCTGATATGACCAGGACAGTGAATTTCTCTGCTGTATTCAGACCAACACTGTCTACTCATCCTGAATAGAAAGATAGGCTAATAAATGCATTTCCACCTATTCACATATACACAGAACACTGCAGGAGATACTAAAAGTGAGCTATACAGAATTAATTTCCATTAAAGTTTTCCCAGTAAAGTTGTGCTTCAGAAGACAACTATGGCTCAACCAGTGCTGTTACTTGATTCTGATTCTGTGGGAAATATTTAATAATCCTATAAATTATAGGCAATCCACATCAATGCTAAATATTTACTGTGTATACACATTAAAAGGGATACTTTCTGTTGCAAGGATAGCTTCTTTGCTCTCTTACAAAAAAACTAGGATTACTTCTTCATCAGGAAAAGTTCACTAGGTAGGCATGGGTTGTTCAAACCCTGCACTTTGTAAAAAAAAAAAAGACTAATCTTCAGAACTAAGTGTTGGCCACTTTCTGGAAGATAATCTTTGAGACCTTAGGATATTCTGCCCAAGGAGAATGCTTTTATTCTTTTTTAATGCTTGACGCCTCTGAACTAGTTTTCCCAGAACAGTTTTCCTGATAATGTGATTTATGGTGAAAGTTTGTTTCCACTCTGGAGGCTTTGGGTATGGGTTGGAGTCTGAGGAGGTAAGATCAATCACATGGGGAATGTTTGCCTATCTGACTGAACCCCAATAATACCCATGGCCACCCACACTTGGGTGAGCTTGCTCTCACACATGTCACATGCGTGCTGGAGAATTAACTGAAACTCCACTCTAAGAGGACATCTAGAAACATATGCCTGGTTTCTCCCAGATTTTGCTTGAACTGCGTTTTCTTATATACCCTCATTTTAGTCTATATTATTTTGCTATAATCATATATCATCTTGTGAATAATTTTCAATTCTGCTTCCTTCTAGAAATCATTAAACCTGAGGGTGGTCTTATACTTTTCAATATTCAATTTCTATAAATGTGTCTATTCTTTGGATGTCCTATCAAAGCAGTTACATCACCCTCATTCTTTATTTGTGAGTCAGAAATCTTTACCTTGTATTCACTTTAAAACTGTAAGTTATTATTTTAAATTTTAGAATATCTTTTAGTATACCAAAATTTCTTTAGACAAATACTGGGAGTCTATTTTTGAATTGATAAATGTAAACTTAAAATTTTTCTACTGTCTAGTATTTTACACCAAGGCAATTCTAAAACTAAATCTACACATGTAGCACTTAGGGTACTTATTAGCTAGCAGAAAGAGACGAGTTATACCATGTGTTCAGGACCCAAACTTTCCCCATGAGCATGCTGCTGAGAGAGCCCCCCCCCCAAAAAAAAAGATTCAGTGAGACCCAGCCAATCCTTAGAATGCCAGATGATAACAGTGTCCTCCATGAAGTAGAAGGTCACAGGACCCCAGAAGTTGCACTGATGCTTTTCCACTGTCCAGTCTAAAGAATTTTACAATCCATTTATAAGGCAACTGTCATGGGGATAACAAACTTTCTGAGCCACCACTCATTTCTCACTTTTTATTCCACCACTGAAAATTATTTCTAACACCCTGCATGCTAATAACAAACAACTTCTCTTGTGTAAATTTTCATTTAGGAGTGCTAAGTTACCACCTCTAAAGCTGTTGCTGTCTGATTAAGGTTCTTCCTATGTTATTCTATTTAACCACCTCTGAAGTGTGAATTCATAAAAAAGTACTGTACATGGCAATTTACCCTAGAGTATAATTTAGAGTTAAGTTGTATACACAAACATATATCACATAGTGAATGCCAAAATAGCCTTAAATTCCACAAAAAAATACGAGGAAAAACACAGAAATTCAAAAGTAATCATTATCATATTTTTTCTATTTTCCTTTCAATATGCTTTTTCTTGTTCATTTCACTATCATTAGTTAGAAATTATTAAGCACCTACCATATATGACTAGGATTGTTATGTAACTGACAAAAAAAATGATTAAATCTTGGATTCTTCAAACAAAATAGAAGGAAAAACAATATTTACTAGTGTTCTACCAGGTAGAAATGACTTTACAAATACTATATTACATTTTCTTAATAACCTTGAAAGGTTTATATTGTGAACACCAGTGAGTAAAATTAAAACTAAAATTCAGAAATGTAATTATCACTCAGTACCTCTATAACCTAGGATCTTTCGTGATCACAGTAAATCTATTCTTCTTCCCCGCAAAATGAATTTGAGTAAGCATAGCTACACATGCATTAATATCTAATAATCTCTCTCAGAGTAAAATTAAATTGACATTCAACTAGTGACTTTATATGACAACCACAATGATATATATTGTATATAGTATCTAATTTTCTCAAAATTTCCAAAAGCTTTTAAAGATTAGTACACATTTGAGTTGATTTAGATTTAAGGACTCTAAAATGATAGTATACTAAGTTTATGTAGCTTTTGGAAAAAATACTCACCAGTTATGATTTACTGTATGCATAGGAGTTATTTTGTTTTTAAACCTTTTCTTTTAATTTTCAACTTAAAGAAAAGTCATAGCCACAGGAACCACATCTGGTTTTTTCCTATTACTAACCTCTTTCAATTTTATGGTGCATTTTTTTAAAATAGACAAATCAATATTAATATATTACCACTAATTAAAGTAAATAATTTTTATTCAGATTTCTCTAGTTTCTGCCTAACATTGTCATTTTCCAAGTTCCTATTCAGAGGTTACATTTGGTCACCATGTCTCTGTAATCACCTGTAGACCATGATAGTTTGTGGTAATTTTTGGTTTTGATTACCTCGATGATTTTGATCAGAAATACTCAGGTAATTCATACAGTGTCTCTCAACTGGCATTTATCTAATGTTTTGCTCATGATTGGGCTAAGAGAAAGAATTTTAGAAAAGAAAAACACCAAAAAGAAAATGACATTATCCTTATACCACACTATTTATATTATATCCAAATGACTGATCAACATACTATTCACATTGATTACCTGATTGTGGCAAGATAAGTCAGATTTCTCTGATATAAAATCACTTTGTGACAAACATTCCCCATATTGTATTCCTAAAAGAAGTCCGTGGGGGGGCTCCACTGTCTCATGGGAAGAGTATCTATGTAAGTCATTTGCGATTTTTCTACATGGTAAATTCATCTACTGTATCCCATTTACTTATTTTATTTGATCATTTATTTATATCAGTGTGAAATTGTAGATATTCTATAATTTGGGTTACAGTCCAATGCTATGAAATTTTGCTGCACAGTGTTCCCAGTTTTAGTCAAAGGAAGCTCTCTCAGTTAGAACCTCTGATTCCAAGTTGATTTTGGTGTTTATGTATACGTACACATTATGTGGGTTTTTACCAAGGATGTCCTAACTTTCAGGCAATGAAAGTGTTCTGAGCTCACTTTGTATATTTTGTGTTCAACCCCATGATGATTCATTACTCCAAGAATGGTTAGTTCATTTGCATATTAGAGAATGTTTTTAGAAATAAAAATATGGGCACTTAATATTGGGTTATAAATCAGGTTATAATAGTTATTTAAGTACCTAAGTAACTTAAGTGTTTTGATTCTTGATTCAAGCAAATACTCAAAAGAATAGTCTTTAAATATACATTAAATTATTTAATCTACAATTACATTTCAAAATGTTTGAAAGAGTTTAACAATGTCAACATGAGTAGATATTAGTCAAATGCTGCTTAAAAGTGAATGTTAAAAATGACTACATACTTCTGGGTATTTTCCCAGAAAAGCTGAAAACATCATACTATGGTAATATATGTGCACCTACGCTTATAGCAGCACAATTTGTAAAAGCTAAATTTTGTAAACAACTCAAATGCCCATCAACCACAGAATGGATAAAACAGATATGGTACTACTCCACCATGAAGAAGGATGAACTTGAGGATTTTATAGATAAATGGATGCAATTTGAGACCATACTAATAAGTGAAATAAAATGGATTGCATATGCAAACATTGCGTTGTCTCCCTAATGTAAAAAACTGAAAGAGTAAATTAAGATCCAAATGTACAGTAGGTTTTGTGAATGTGAAAGGGGAAGAAAGTGCTCAAAATGAAAAAAAAAAACTAGGATGGGAGAAAGGAGAAAAGAAAAAGGGAACAGATCATATAAATATATATATATTTATATATAAATAATTGTGCCATTAATTTCCATTAGTTCAACAAATGATTTATGCTTTCAGTTTTATCATTTTTTCATGCCTATATCTTGGAATCTGAGCAACTACTCTGAAGATAACCATATGTAATATATTAACCATTGTCAATGTATTACCTCATTTTGAAATTCTGTATTATTATTTTTATTCTTTTTTGTTTTGAAATAAAAAATAACTACACATACTGATGTATTAATAAAGACTTATACTGACTTTCAAACCCAAACAGGCACTCAGGTTTTCACTTTTAGTTTTTTAAATTATTATTAAAATAATGCTTTCACAAACACTCTCCTCTGTGTAGTATAGGAAAAAATTACTCTGATATCATCCTGAAACACAATACACATAACTGAAAAACACTCTATCTGAAACGTATTTCTGCAATGTCTGCATACAGATATTCATTCCTTGGTTAATCACCTGTTTAAGAACTGTTCAGACTTACAACTGAAGTCCACTGTTTGGACTTACAACTTACCCCTGAGACTTACAACTTCTCTTTTTTTGGTACAACGCTGTACATTTTGTTTGTGGAACCTCCATGCTTTTTGCTTAGCACATCCTATTTACACCATAATACAACTTTTGCGGATTGTACTGTATAGTGCTGCACTATAGCTTTATGTTACATTCTATATTACACTACTGCAAGTAAAAGTTATGCAAAAAAAGCAGTCATTAAACTGGAGTTTCCTTTGACCATTTCGTTTTTTCTGAAGGTTGTACATGCTATGTACCATTCCTCATTTAACAACAAATTCATTTTATAACCTAGTCTCAGTAGCACAGCTCAGTAATTACATGAAGAATGTCTGTATCACTTTTAAAAGACTCCCTAATAGACCAATGAGCAGCAGATTCAGATCATTCACAGAAGGGGAAACCCAAATGCCCAATAAATATGTCAATAGATGTTAACCTTTAGTAGTGCAGTCATTTACTATGGCTGCTTTCTGGGTGCTTAACACAGCATAAATTTGTATTTTGCAGCTCAGTCCAAGGTTTCACAGGGATCTCATGGAGCTAGGATCAAGTTGTCAGGCATGTTTATTTATTCTTGGAAGTTCTAGGAATGAATTCATTTTCTTAAATTGGGAACGGAGGAAATTTACCACTTTTAAAGGTCTTTCTTCCCTGGCTAGGATCTCCTGTTCTGTCTTCAAAGCTAAAAATGTCGAAGTAAGGCCTCTGTGCACTGCCATTCCTCCCATTTTCCTCTTCTGCCTTCCCTCCTCTAACAACTCTTGTGATTACACTGAATGCACCAGTATAATCCAAGTTAGTATTCTATTTATACAGTAGCTCATTAACAATTTAATTCCATCTTCAGCCTTCATTTCCCATTTTTATACTACAAAGTATATTCACCGTTTCCCATGATTAGGATATGAACTTCTTTGAGTTGTGAAGCGGGGGACTCAGTTTCTGCTGGAAACAGTTAGTAATCACATGAAATAAATTAAAAGAAAGCTCATGTGCACTCATCAGCTGCCAAAGGGAGTTCAAACTGGTGCAATCACTCTGGAAGGAATTAGGTTGTATTTCATAATTTGAAAATAAATTATATTTCTAGATAGAAAAATCAAAGAAAACCAAGCAGTTGAGTACACAATGTCTAGTATCATCTTTTATTCTCCTTAATAGTAATAAAAGGTAGAACAAAATAAAATAATTTTCAACAAGAATGGAATGAATAAATTGTGTGCATTCATATAGCAAAATATTACCTATTACATAGCAATTAAATGCATAAGACAGATTTCATATATATTCCAACATGAATATATGTCATAAACATTATATAAATTATTCAAACATTCAGAAAATTAACATTTCCATAATTGCTTAAGCAACTCTTAAATACGTGTATTGCATACATGTAAGTGTGTATCTTTTGTTATTCAATGTGAGGACTGTTTAAGGTAGGAATGTAAAATTACAAATGAAGACCAAAATTATAGGCACACAAATGTATTGAAAATTAGACTGAAAAAATCAGAACTAATTAATAAAGCCACTTTTCTCTGAGCTCCATAAAGGCCATTTATCAGAAATACCACCTGGCATCCCTTCTACACAGATCTGTCTCCAAAGCAGAGCACCAAATTTGAGAGGTAGGGAACTTGACACTACTGTTTCCCTTTACTGCCTTCAGGAAAAAGCAACCACCTTATTTATGTATCATGCAAGAGCATAAATTTACAGAAGCCTACAGTAGCTAAAACATTTTCTTTGTTTAAAAATCAATGTATGAACCAACCAATAAATAAAATACAATTCCCTCACTACATACCTGATTCTTTTAACACCTTATTTCTACCCCCCCATATATTTATTAGTTTTTCCAACTCAACTATCTCCTTTCCTTGACTGTTGATATTCCAAGTGTGTACTCACCACGTTTAGATCTTCAGTTATTCTCCAAACACTAGTGGGGCTCATTTCTCCACTTAGGTGGGCCTCATATAAAATGTCACATATGAAAGAAATCTTTTGAGACCAAGCCATCCTCTTTAAAAACAGCTCCATACTACTCTATTCTTTCTTCCTTCTTTGATTTTTCTTTTTACTCATCACATGCTAATCTATGTCTAGTTGTTGTCTCTCCCAAGAACATAAACTACAGGAGAACAATAACTCACTGTTCACTCTGCACCCCAGTGCATGTTAGAGGTGCTCTAAAAATGGTTGCTTCTGAACTATTCAATGAATGGATAAATCATTGGAGTTGGAGTATTTTTAAAGCATTAAGAGGAGAGCTAGCATTTCCAGGTTTGCAAGGATTGTGATTTACCTGTAAAGCAGAGGTGGAAACAAACACAGCATCCTGAGTAGAAGCAGCAACAGATGTAGTTAGAAGACAAGCAAACAAGGAAATGAGGGGAGCAGCTTGTTTTTGCTGAGATGTCAAGTGTGTAGGAAAAAGCATCACTTAAACTGCTTTAAAAGTGGGCTAAAAACAGGCTGCGCAGTGTCTTAAATGTCATGTAAAAATTATACAGTGAGTTATCAAGTGTTGAAGATCTTTTTGAAAGGTAATCACACAGAGTCATGTTTCAGAAAAATTAACACAGTTGTTTGAAAGATGAACTAAATAGCGAAGCTATGAGAATTAGAAAATATAGAAAACTAAGAAATCAGAAGACTGGAATTAACTTCCCGTGCTGGTATTTTCTACTAAGAGAGACTTAGCAGAGGTCACACATACACAACTACCCATTAACTCTTCTTGCAAGTTAAAATCACCTAAGAAGCTTTTTCAACACCACAAAGTTAGAGCGCACTGCAAATTAATTAAGATAGAAACGCAGTTTAGGATTCATGTACTTGAATGTTTTTGTAAGTTCCCCCAGTGACTGCAACATACAACCAGATTTGTGAACCACAACTAATAATCAGGGGAAATAATCTGGATCAGTATTTCTCAAAGTTCTGGTCTCTTTAGCATTAACTAGAATTTGTAGAAATGAAAAACATTTCTAGTCTGTTAGAATTAAACCTCTGCCAGAGCCAGAGTTACAAGGGTGAGACGAACCATTTGTTTTCTTAGCAAGCCCTCTGGGTGATTCTGATGCACTGAAGTTTGAAAATCACTGCTCCACTTTGCCAGATTGAATAGATTTAGGATAAAATATTATTTTTAACTTATCTGAAATTCTAATTTTATAGGGCATCCTATAAATCCTAAATTCAGGGAATAGAATTACCTTACAGTAAAGCTGACCCCTTACGTTTATACAGTTAGAGAAATGACGTCATCAATTAATGAAAGGAAGAAGGAAAACAGGAGGAGCTGGCTTTGTAGAAGATGGTGAATGTGGCTGTAGATACTTTGGGATTAGGCTGTTTTGGGAAATCGAGGTGAATGTCTTACAGATTATATTAGAAATAGGCAGATATAAATATCTGCATAACTGTGTAAAAATTGTATATCAAAGAAAAAGGAGTAGAGAGGCTAAAATTTGAAGAATATACCTAGTTTGACAAAATTAGAGAATTAAGAGAGCCTCTGGGATGACAAAAGGTATTTCTTAATTAAACCACAGACTTTTGTCTGAACTCTGTATGATTAAATATTAATTGTGCCTCATATATCAAATATACAAGTAAGTCATTTGAAAGCAAGAGCAATTGTAAAACTGCCACTGGAAAAACAATGCTATGTAAAGAGTGCCTAGTGTTTTATTTCCTGAACACCCTTACACTTACATGCACAATAAAGATGCTATTTTCCTACAGTAGTCAAAGTATTTGGTGGAGCACTTTTCTATTTGGAAATGTGGATGTTGTACTTTCGGCTCCTGAGCCTCAACTGGCCTTGTGGTAAGTTGTACTGTCATTAAACAAGGAATTGGTTACAAAAATGAGTCTTCATCTCAATGACAAAATTTATTGCTCCAGTAAAAGGAAAGGCTCCCAAGGTTCACTGACTCCTCTCTGCTAAAGAAAGTGAAAGCAATGTTCAGAGATTTTTCTGTATTATATGACTGGGTCATTGTTGCAAAAGTAGGCGGAGGTGATGAATAGTTGAAGATATTCTTTTTTTAAAAAGTTCAACCTAAGGGAAAAAATAGGGGATGCACATTCAGGTCATCAAAATAAAAATGAACCTCATTTGAGAAGTTTCAAGCAGAAAGCAATTTGAGTCTGCTTTACGCTATGGGAAATTTTCTGGGTTTTCATACTGCACCAGTAAATCAATTATTAAAACTGCCTTTTTGCACAGCATACAGTATTAGCTTCCTATTGCTGCTGAAACAAATTATCAAAAAATTTACTGGCACAGAGCAACACAAGTGTATTATCTGATAGTTCTGGCTGTTAGGGTAAAAATTGCTTCTCACTAGGCTAAGACTAAGGTGTTGTCTAGATTACTACTTTCCTTCTGGGAGTTGTAGAGGAGGGTCCATATCCTTATCTTTAAGCGTCTCTAAATATTTCTTGCATTCCTCTTCTCACAGACCTCTCCTTCATGTTCAAAGTCAGCAATGGCCAGGGCTTTCTTTGTACCATCAAATCCTTCATGCATTGCTCTCTTGCATCCCTCTTCATAGGAGGACCTTTGTGATCACTATGGATGGGCCAATCTAGATAATGCAGACAAATCTCCCCATCTCAAGATCCTGAGTTTAATCACATCCACAGAGTTTCCTTTGTCACAGAAGGTGATATACTCATAAATCCTATGGATTGGGAAATCTCTGGAGGTCATTATCATGTTTATCACAGGCAGCATCACTCTTCAATTTTAATTTGGATGTGTATGCTGCATAAAGAGCAGATACACAGGATTAAACATTGTGAGACTTCATAGGTACAAATACTTATTTTAAAGGGTGTCTGTTCTTTCTGCTTAAAGTCTAATCAGCAGTAAGAAAGATGCCCATTAGTGTCTAGGTGTGATATTTTTACTTACCCCCAAAGTAACAGAGAAGTCATTTAGCTATTTTACAGATCTCATGGCTATTGAAAAGTTAGCATAATTATCATTTTATATTTCTATAAAATAAATTTCACATGAAGATATGGACAAAAGGGCTTGTAGTAGGAAGGGTGAGATTTGGCATGATCTTTTTAAAACTATCATCAGTCTTTTTGAATCTCAGAGATGAAAAACAAGAGAAAAAGAGATAAGATGAAAAGATGAAATCATATCCATTATTGCAAGGAGATAGAACACTCATCAGGTAACTGGAGTATCATCCATATAGGCAAGTCTGAGCACAACACTTAAACATGGCAGTGTACATAGTCTAGAATAGCACATCTTTAACAAGAAACAGAGTAACAGGATACAGCAGACAGATGCTTAGTTAAGAGGGAAGAATAAAATGGGTGGTACTGAAACAAGGGAGGGAATAGAATACGAAGTACAGCTTTAGCTCCTCAGAAATAATTAAATTGATAAACAAGGTAGCCAATGTTGAAATCCTATGGATTAGTGTAAATGTCCTTGCTCTTGATTTGCAGAGAGTATCCAGCACTCAGATGACAATCAAGAAATTAATAAAAGAAGCACACCTCATGAATAAAGAGGGAATTATAAAGGAAAAAGGAAATCCAGAAGGGAGCGCAACACCCACTTTATTAAGAAAATAGAATTAATAACAAAGTTTCAACAAGAAAAGCATACAGTTGTTAATAGTATCACAAAAGGAAATTAAAACAGGTGAAGCAATGCTTCAATGAGCCCCGGAAAGTGAAGGCTTAGGTCTCACACAGAGGGCTCTATTTTTGAAGTAAGTCTGGTTAAAACACTCAACATAGATTATCCTGATGGATCAGAGTGGAATGGGAAAGTAGACCAAAGACACAATAAAAATGTAAGATAATAGAAACATTTTTCTGACATAAAACAACTAAAAAACTTTTTTATCTTATTTGAAAGATCCATGAGCTGCAGGAGAAAATGGAATGACAAAAAAAAGAAAGTGTTTTTGTTCTCTGTAACATTAAAAAGAACTTCAATGATTTTAGTGTCTGAGAAATATGTTAGAATAATAGCATAAATGTATTCAGCTTTCAGTTCCACAAAAGCCAACTGAGGAGATAATTCATTTATCCCAATTAGAACCTGTAGCATATAGAATAATAAGGAAACCCTGGCCAGTTAGCCAAGGGCCCTGAGTTCTGAGCTATTACTATAGACAACTATTCATGTACTTAGGTTACAGAAAAAGCTTGTTCAATTTTTCATTTTCTGTGTTTGGTTTTTTGTGTTGCTTAATTTTTAATTATACAATAAATATTTCAATGCATGCTCATTGAAACAAAAATCCAAGTAATGTAAAAATCTTTAAAACATTTCTCTAAACATACTTCCAAGCTTTCCAACCCTCCCACGTTTCCCAAAGGTAAACATGAATAACAGTCTCTAACATTGCCTTTCTGATAGCCTGCATCTTTATGAATATAAAATCTATGCATAAATATTTAGAATGATTTTCATAGACTTACATTATGCATATTGTTCCATAATTTTCTTTGAAACACTAAGTATTAAACACTTTTGCTCTGTCTTTCTGTCTGAAGTATTTACCTGGCTGTTACCATCATAATGTGAATGCTCCAAATCTTAAAGATATTTTCTGCTATTTTTAGCCTGCCTGTCTTTTCATCAAAATCAGGACTGCATATTGTGTGTCTCCAAATATTTTTTCAGCACCATGAAGTTAATCGTATGGATTCTCTTACTTAATCTGATACCTTTCATGAGATAAATACATCTATTCAAATTATTGTTACTGAATAAGCCATGCTAAATATAGTGGAAAAAACAATAACTGTTTTACCTCAGGAATTCTGTGGTTGCAAATAGGAGAAGAATGCAGCTGGGAAAACCCTGTATTCCTTGTAGCATGAACTGTACTCACCTGTGAAGAGCAACCAAAAAGGTTTCACTCTGTATCCGGTGCCTGGGACATGGGAGGAAGTTCAAATTAACTTGGACAATTGACTACTATTCCGATTATGGAATCTCCAACATGATAATTGCTGCACTTTTTAGGTGCACTTTCTAGGTGACAATTAACTTCCACCAGAGCAAATATCACAAGAAAAGAGGAAGGAAGCAGATATGCCAAGAGGAAAGAAGCTTCTTGGCTTTCTGTGATTTAGCCTTGGAAGTATTACAGCCTAACTTTCACCATATTACATTAATCAGAACAGTCATGAGCTCTTCCATCCCTCTCTGCTCCCCGATTTAAGGATATGGATGCAAAACACAACCTGTTGAAAGAATTGAAAAATACACAAACCTTTGTAGTCAGAAACTGCAAGGAAGGTTACATACAGGACACATAATTTATAGTATTATTTATAATAGTCACCCAAGGAGTGAGATACAAAGAAAGTGCTGGAAATCTGTCCACACATTAAAGAACTAGAGAATCCAGCCGAGGGCCTGGATCCCACAGCAATAAGCTTCATGAGTTCAGTTAAAAACCTAGAGCCCATGATAATGCCTCCCGTGAGTCCAAATGGAGACTCAGAGCCTACAACAATGACTCATGCAAGTCTATTTTATATGGATCTGTGCTGAGAAGGCCCAAAGTTCAGCAGCGGAAGCTAGAAAGTCCGTGCCAATGGGATGAAGGATCTGTGCCAGTAGGCTGAGGGTTCTGCATGGGAGCCAGGAAGCAATGCTTAAAGTAAGAACCAGAGCTCTCCTGAAAAGTACCACAGCCATCCTCAGAGACAAAGAGGTTCCAAGCCCCTCAAACAGTGAGAACAGCTGGGCTCTTATCAGGAAGCCAGCATGACCAGCTTCTGCTGGAGACTGAGCAGCACACCATGTTCCTCTCCGGAGCCAGGAAGCAGTTCTCAGCATAGAGACCAGAGTTCCCCTAAAATGAATTACAGTCATTCTTAGCAACAAGGCCCCAAGTTCCTCTGATACTGACAGCCAAGTTCATATCATGAAAGACTTCACAAGCCCCTCTAGGAGAACCCACAGCAACACGAGAACCAACACCAAATGACAACACACTCCCTCTCCAAGTCTCCTTTTTATCTCGGCAACAACCTTCACGTGGGCCAGCAACACTCAGCCCCACTGATTCTGTTCAGGTGGTATTTAAGTTCACTATCAGTTTTTAGTCCAGCACACAGACAATTTTTAAACAGCCATGATACCTGAAGGTGACATGTCATAATTTTATGCTTCTATCAGATTCATTTTTTCTCATAATTCATTAAATATTTTTGCATCAGTGTCTCTTTGTGAGAACAGCATGTTGGTTTCTTATAAGGCTTTTTGGCCATGAGAATCACATAAAGACACAACAACAACAAAAATCATTTCTGAGGTCACAAAGTTCGGGCGCAATAGTCCAGGAGCATCCATTATGACCTAGCAACCAGCAGTATGGTTTTAGAGTTGCACTTTTGTTTGTTTGTTTGCATGCTTGTTTGTTTGTTTTTAGTAAGTGTGATACGATTAAGTAACACACCATCTTGTATTTGCTTTGTCTTTTATCAACCTCTTTTTCTTTTCCTTAGATTTGTTTCCCTGAGATTATATCCTTCAATAAAGCATTAACACAAAAACTTTGGTTTAAAATGTTATTTCTATGAAACATTAGGATGAAATGAAGGATTATGCTACCATTATAAAACCAGCTTTTTGATTTTTATCTGCTACTTAGTAGACATAATATATATATATATATATATAGCTTATCTATAATTTTAACTTTTTCAGAAATCAGTCAAAGAGTTTGTCTCAGACCTCAAACTTATAGATCCAAATTTGGCATTTTATTTTTTCCTAGAGAAATTTCCTGGGAATCTCTATAATCAAACAGTTACCCAGTGACAATATTCATTTTGATAAATTTTGAGGAAAAGAAAAATACAGACTAACATTTATCTAATTTCCATCACTGATCAATACAACAAATAGGACAATCAGCTTTTAATGAGTTTCAATTAATTCATTTATAAAATGAGATAACTTGGACTAAACCATTGGGTTTTTTTTCTTCCAGTTCCAAAATTTTTGATAAAGATGGCATTGGTTTCATATTATGTGAGAGGTCACACTGAAGACATAGAATTTAAAACCAACATTTAGCTATCTATATTAGCTGGGGACAGTGAATTCACTTTTTGGATGCTTAATTTTCTCATCACAAAATGTAAAATGCACATATACTTATTATCAATAAGAGGAGACACAGCATCAGAGGGAATATTCAGTGTGAGATTCTGACAGGTTCCTGATGTCTCAGTATGGCCTTGTTGTATACTTGCCACAGGGAGAGATAGCTGTTGGAGGTTTGTAAGGATGTCTTCAGGGAGAAAAATGTTTGACAAAGTATTTATTCATTATAATAATAATGATAAAAGAGATAAAAATAAAGGAAAGAGAATTGTTATTTTTATACAGGTAATAGTTGTCAATGAGTTTATCTCATACTATTAACTTCTTTAATTTCAAAATAGCCCATTAAATATACACTACATAAGGTGATATTTCTAAGACTCTTTCAAGTTTTATAATTCTCACAATACAGATTTCATTTATACACATATATTATATAAAGAAAGAGATATAGATAGATATATATTTCCTTATCAATACTTAGAAGACTATACAGTATTAATCACATATTAGACATTAAGACAAATACAAAACATTATATTTGGAGAAAAAGCTTGGGGGATGGAAAAGAAATGATGAAATGAATAAAGTTCACAATTATTTTTCAAATGTGTGAGTTTATGAAATTTAAATGAAAATTGAAAAACAGTGGTAATTAAAATATCAAAGTATGTTTTAAAAAAGTGTTTCGAGATGCAAAAAATAATTTCCACTGTGAAATCATTATTGCAGGAAAAATAAATAACTCTTATAGGGCTTTATGCAGAACATGCAAAAAATAGGAAGCAACAAAATTAAACTGTTACATATATCAAAAAAACTGACCAATGTATAAGAAGGACAGGTCTTTAGGTAATTATCTAAGTCTGCCTATATCAACTTTTAGAAAATAAATACATTCATGAATTACTAGTGTAACTTTAAATCAAATCTATCAAACTACTGTAAACTAAAAGAAAAGAATAAAATTTAAAGTAGACAAAGAAAACATCAAGTTACAGTGTGTATAGAAAAGTAATGTTACTATAGACTCCCATCAAAAACAAGAGGGCTGGGTGTAGTCGGTGGTAGAATGCTTGCCTACCATGCACGGGTCTTGGGATTCACCCTTGCCACACTGCCAAACAACACTCACTTTCTTTCTTGTAATTTCCCTTATTGGATTTGGGCAATAATGTTGAACTAATGTTGAACTAGGCAGAGATTTAGCTTAGCAGCATAAGCGCCTACCTAGCAAACACCAAGCTGTGAGATTGATCCCCAGTACCAAACTAATTAATTAATTAATAAAAACAATAATGTAAAACTAAAAGAGATGACAATAATCACACATAGGATAACAGCTGAAAAATGAAATTATTTTCATTCCTCATGTTATTAAACATTTAAAATGGGAAGTGGGCAGTTGGAAATGTAAAGGGCCTCCTGAGATGCATGAAGTATAAATATTAAACTAAAGACTACAAACAGACTTTGATGATTTCCAAAACAGTACACTGTAGGATTCTTAGCATCACCCCTGGCCTCTACTCATTAGATCCCAGTAGCAGCTCCCGTCCCTCCACTGAAAAGAATTCAATTGCCTCCTTCCAGACATTGCCAACTATTCTCTTAAGGGCAAAAGTCAGCCCTGATGGAGAACCATGCTCTAATCATTAACAGTCATTGAGATTCATTGTTCTAATTAGTAGCCACTAATAAAATAACAAGCAGTATAATTAAAAATCCTATAGACAAATATCATAAAATATTAATGAATATTCAGTAACTCTAAATGGACAGTAAAGAAACAATAGTCAAAGAAGTTGATAACAAATAGAAAGACTATATATTTAAATTAAAATACCATCAACTGCATTAAATATAAGTAAAATAAATTTAAAGTAAAGGTCAGAAATTGTCCAAATTTTATTGATAGAAGTCAAGACTGAACTGCATGCTTCCTATATGAAGTACACATTAAAAACAAAAAAGCACAAATGATTTTTTAAAAAATGAGGACAAAAGATATCCCATGCAAACAGTAACAAAAAAACTAGAACAGCATAAATATAAGCAATTATTGTTTGTCAAATAAAAATTTTAATAAGCTTAAAAAATAAAGGTGAAGTAGTTACAACAAAGTAGATGTCAAGATAAAATAAGATAAAGAGTATGTTCTAGGTGATAAAATGGATAGCAAATTATAACCTTATTTATACTATAAAACAAAATTCATCAGCTGTTTAAACTGTACAATGTCTACTTTAATCATTCCCATAAGCTAAAACTGTCTTGCACATAAGAAATGACCATCAATATGTTGTATGCAGTCATTTTAAGACATATTGTTTTAATAGTATCCTTCATAATAAGTTGTTTCCATTCTAAAAAGATTTGATTTGAATTATAGCAGAGTTCCTGGAATGTCTTTGCCCAAAATTTTTGTTCTGAATGGACAGATTTATTCCATTTCCAATGACATAAAAAGTTCTTTTAGTCATGGAGTTCCAATTTAGTACTGTTGATTTCCCTTGGAACATGACCTTTGGTGGAATAACACTAAGATCCGTCTCAACATTTTGGATAGTTCATCTGCTTATCGTCATTTTCTGTGTTCCCTTGACTTTCAAGTGTGCAAGTGAGTATTTCTAAAACTGTTTCTGATAAGACAATAGCATATTTTCCTTTAGTATTTTAATTAGAATGGCATCCATGATATTGAAAGTGTTTTTTTCACACATGTAAGTGGGTGAGAAAATAAATGTGAGCGTTTGACATAAGATTGCTTTCTCTATTTCCATGACATCACAACACCGTTAATGATACATTACGGCTTTACAGAGAGCATTAGAAAACATACTGGATTTGGTGTCAGCTTCCAGTCTAACATTACATTATCAGTTTTGGCTTTTTGAGCCATTAACTTTGACATAGCCTTAATGTCATGCATTCTATGCTTTATTTTTAAATTGACAAAACTTATTCCTAGTGTCTGTTTTGTGGAATTTCATATGTTCTGGGCACTGTTCTAGATGTGTTAGCGACTTGGGTAGACATTATAGAGTTTACAGCTGATAAAATTTGTATTACTAGATCCATAAATACTTCAGGTTATTATAAGTTATTTCCTTTTAACATTTTAATTATTACTATCTTATCTTGTTGCACAGGTGTTTAGCCAAGTAATAAGAGGCCAAACCATGTTTCCTAGGTATGTAATAGACTATAGCATGTAGGTTTGTATGAATGTGCTCTTTGATGTTTATGCACTGACAAAATTGTCCAGTGGTGCATTTCTCAGAACAGAGGCCTATTGTTATGCAATGCATGACTATTTCTGTAGGTTTTAGCTTCATGCTTGCTATGGAAGGATGTAAAATAGCTACTACTACTTCAAAAACCTCACTGCCTTTCAAGGAACAACAAAAAAACTGGAGGAGTGGGAAGGCAAAAATACCAGACATCTCTAATCCTGTGTCAAGAAAACAAAACCCTCCTGATAACCCCTCTCACATATTCTGAAGTCTCCCTTGCTGACCAAAATACTTGCACATGATTGTATCACTAGATGTATCTGTTGGAAAATGAGGAAGATCCAATGTCATTCAGTGTCTGCACTTGAACACATTTCTAGTTTTTTCACAACTGAATTTCTATTAGCAAAGATGAAAGGAATATAGACATTGGGGAAGCAAAAATGCCTGCCATACGACCTTTACAGTGAAATATTTCACCTTTTCTTCAGATGTTTACACACTCTCATCACCTAACCCCCTCATCCATTTTTAAAAGTTAATAAAATTACTTGGAAACATTTGGGTTTTATCAATTCAGATAATTCCTTCAACTTACCATCTCCTATCAGAGTCATTCACACAGCCTGTATGGTATTTAGGGTCTATGAATTTCTAATAAGCTAGTCTCCAAACATAGAATGCTTCCTACTTGAAGAAAGAAATGCTATGAAATAATATAAATAAATTCATTGAATTTTTAAAAGAGAAGGTAAATAAGTTATAGAATAAAATAAATAAAACAAAAGCCATGAAAACTGTAAATAGTGTTAGTATCCTATAACATTTCTTTTAAAATTATTGCTCCAGAAAATATGAAGGTAAATTCCATTATATTCAGAAACATGTGAAGCTTTATGCTGTCCACAAAAGGCTTTGAAAATGTCCCTTCACCATATAATCACCTATTCTAAAATTAGTACAGATCAAACCAGGAACAGACTTATTTAACCCTTACTCCAATACGTATTTAACACTACCCATTTTTACCTCTAACAAAATTAAAACCATGGAAAGCTACAGAATTCCTCCCACTTTAGGCTGGAAAAAGTCAACTCACATAGCAAAGTTCAAGTAATTTTATCAAGAAAGA
Organism: Dolichotis patagonum; assembly: GCA_004027295.1. NCBI lineage: Eukaryota > Metazoa > Chordata > Mammalia > Rodentia > Caviidae > Dolichotis > Dolichotis patagonum. The sequence goes on from PVJX010009807.1 coordinate 56,829, forward strand.
CAAAGCTAAAAGTCCCACCCATGATATCCTAAAAACTGATTTCTTATCAGCATCACTATGCACTGATAGAGGGAGAACGGAGAACATAGGTAAGATACATCGTTCCATATTCCAAGATTTTTACCTTACCATTTCTTAAATGTTCAAAGTTTCTATTTATAAAATGCTATTTTACCTAAAGTTTATGTAAAAAGGTTAAAAAATATTTTTAAATAAGGAAATTGTGATAATTCTTGTAACTATGAACACTCATCAAGACTGATACTATTGTTTGTAGAATTCATATTGACACAGCTCCTGACCTACTATGTCCGGCACAAGCTCATGTTTTCTAAAACTGAAGAATGAATTTTAGGAGCAACAGAGGTGAAGAGTAGAATGTATTTATTGAGAGAAAGAAAGCTTCTGTCTGAAGAGAGACAGAAGGGGCTCCCGAGCGGGTTGCCCAGGACTCTGTCTTTTCCAGGGACTTTTATAGAGTAAAACCATGGGTTCAAGGTGGGGGAAGACTGGGAACTCAAAAGGCAGATGGGCATAAGGTGAGACATAACTATAGTTAGCCAATAAGATCAATAGTTCAGGTAAAATTGATTACTTTAGGGACAAATGGGGAAGTGAGACATGTAGAAAGTAGGCATTGTTACAGAGCAGTGACTCTTTCCTAGGGGGATGGGAACTATTTAGGGTGTCAATCCTCAGGATATGGGTGCATATGTATGGTCTTTTGTCTTGAGGCCTGGTCCACAACAGGAGGGGTCAGCTTCCTGACAGTTTCTAGGTGTCTGCACTGGCTCTATATAGGACCCAGCCCTGTCTCACTGCCGATAATGTTTTTGACTGACTCAGCTGCCTGCGAAAATATCACACAAACTGAAGATGAAGAATATTTTCTAGATATTGCTAGCTTTTTACAAAGCTACAAAATCCTTTGTAGCTTAATAGCCATGCTGATGTTGTGAGAATCACAGATTGTGAGTTAAGGTGAGCATTTTATCAAAGAAGTATAGTCAATAGCCGGACTACTAAAAGCCGGTAAGAAAGTCCAAAGATTGAACACTTCCAAAACAGCTGCAACTTCATTTTGCAAGCTGTTCTTGCCTGTAGTCTCAAAATGGTGGGCAATAGCAATATATTTTCAAATATGACAAGCACAATAAAATCCATTTTAAAAAAGCAAGAGTAAGTAAAACTTGTTTCAAATGTGACTCAGAGGCAACTTGCATAGTTGGAAAAGGTCAGAGAGCTTATTTGATACAGAAGTCTGACACAAAGTATCTGTATAACAGCCTCGCAGTGTGGGCACCTTGGTCCTGCTCTGTTTCCTAACGGCCACTTCTGGTATTTTCCATTCTTTCACTCCCTTCCCAGGAATCCCGTTCTTCGACGATGTTGAGACAGCTAAAGTGTCAGAGTGTGGAATGACATCGCCATAAGACATTTATATGCTGAGGGAAATGCTGAAGTGGGTGACTGAAGGGAGGAAGCAATTTGGACATGGAAGCAATTAAAAAATAATGCTGCTTTTCACTGAAAACCATGGAGAGAAATAAAATGTTTTAAGAGCTTCCACTCTTTAACTTAGGTGATGTTTACAGACTGGAGAATTGCTAAAATATTTACATCTTTAAGTGCATGTGGATACATTCCCTCCTTTCCCAGTGTCCCAGGAGAAGAAGAAAATATGCTGCAAGTATACTAATACAGTTGATTTTAATTCCAAAAGCTATCTCTGAAATAACTTTGGAGAGAGAGTGAGGTGAGGCGTGGGAGCCAAAAGTTATCCCCCTTGGTCTGAACACACTTTGTGGCACCATTAAGACAGGACGATTACTTTGCTACTGGTGTCCCATCTTTGTCATTAGAATGAAGTATCTCATAAACACATCCAATTAATCCTGCTTTGGCATTAAAAATTACTTGGTAATTCAAGGCACAAATTAAGTAGCAAATGTATATTGCTTCTTAGAATGAGCTTTAAATGATGATATGAATGATCATCAATACAGTCACCAAATTTATCACCTGCTGCTGTTTAAGTAGATTGACCAATAAGTACAAATTTCTGGCAATATATCAAGTGTGTGAATCCTATTAGTCTCTGTATGTAACTTCTATACTTAGAACATTGAAAGACTTTAAATGCCTTCCTAACAAGGAAACTAGAAACATGTGACATATTGAGGAAAAGACAACACAAGAATCACTGTTTTCCATCTTGTACTTTTTGTACTGGTGTCATGTTATGGGTTTCACCAGATTGTCATTTACTGGAGTCGTGTTTCATAGCCATCAGCAAAGTAAGGTGCCACATTCTGCTTCGTAAACACTCTTTCTCTTTCTTATTCACCAGACAATATCTAATAAACTTTTATATAGTTTTTTAGATGATCCTCAAATAAATAAGACTATATTATTTAAAAAAAACTATAGTACTCTGAGAGACTAATATCACATGTTCAAGCCCAATTTTGGTAATTTGACAACTTGGCAAGAGTTTGTCTCAAAATGAAAAAAAAAGCAATTAAAAGAGTGGGCATCTGAAAACAAAACTAAAGATGAACCTAACCTTGTCCAATTTCCTTATTTCTTCAGTACACATCCCAGAAAGCTGTAATCGCATTGTCCCTAGGCCCTGACTCTTCTAACATTGGCATTCAATGTACATTTTGACCATGTCTTTCCTTTTGTAGTTTTTTTTT